>JAKSZP010005292.1:0-291702 GCA_022478985.1 Massospora cicadina | reverse complement strand
CTCAGTAGGCTATGAGCCCTTTGCGGAGCTCCTCCTTGATTACCTTATGAGGAAGGTTGGTAGGGAGTGAGTCAAAGGAGATGAACAAAGTTTTTACTTTGTTCCATCTGGTGCGCGTGGTGCGCACTATTTTTTTGCCCTCAGGAAGGGCAATTTCGACGCAGACTTGTGCTGTGGCTTCCGCTTCTTTGGCTGTTTCAAGACCAATATCAATCCAGCCGCAGCCCATGTTGTTGGTGGTGACATATACCGCGTGGGGGAAAAGGGAGGGCTGTGCCTCGCATGTTTTCTCCCACAGGGTTGAGGACTCATCCCTAAGGAAGAGTTGGAGCCCATGTTCCACCTTTGAAAGGGGTTGGTTACATTGGATATAAATGTATCAATCTTGTTTTATAGTAAATATCATAAAACCAGTTGGTGTCTGAGTTTGTGGTTTCTCAGCGACTTGGGTTTCTGATCCCACTCCAGGGCGTTTCTTACTCTTAGGTGCACCGTTTTGCGCACCTCTTGATGCGACGCTCACCCAGGTTGTATTAGATTTATTATTAAAATTGCCCATCTCTCCTGTGTGATTATCAAAAATTGCTGTTTGAATCGAATTGTAGTAACTAAAGTGATTACTACATGGAAGAAAAGCTCCACCTTGAATAATTTTATTTAATTATTAATTGATTTAGGTTCGCCAAAATCTGCGTTCATTGCTGATTACCCATTTGTGAGTCATTTTGGCAATTTCCGGCAGAAAGCTGATAAATCTGTTACCAAGCATTTGACTATGATTACGCTGACAATTTGGAGCACCAACGACTCATGCCAAGGATGCTCAAAGTCTTATTTATATCATTAAAAAATATATAATCGACTGGCAACTTGTGCTGAGATGGATTGAACTAATCCAATTTTTGGTGAAGCAGACGATTGGATTGAAAGGTAATCGCTACCACAAATGATTAATAATTTATTAAAGTGCCAGCTTGGATGGCCAAGGGGTTTCATAGGTGAAGTAGCCTATATTATAAATAGCCATTCTTCCCTCCAAATAAAGATCTCTCTCGCCCATTATCATTTTAATTGTTAGTAGTTCGTCAGCTAGATCAAAATAAAATGGGACTAGAAATCCCTGAAGTTGGTGTGAGGTGACGTGCCTGGAGGGGCAGACACTGCCAGCTCCCATACCTTCTCCCATGAGGAACCAGCGGGAACCTGGCCAACTGGCCACCAATGACAATGTTTTGACTGGCCGTTAACCCTGTGGGGTGCAGCTTGGGAGTGCCTTGGCCTCCCAGGATGGGGGAAAAACTCTCCAGGGCATGCCCAGATGGGTTGGCAAAGGGTCATGATGGTGGGGCAGCGCTAGAGTGCCTTGGCCGCCAAGGATAGGGGCAGGACTCACTGGGGCGCACCATGGAACCTGAGGCTAAGGCGAAGTCGTTGTTCTGCTGTGTTGGTAGGTTAGATGCGGACTCAGTAGGGGGTTGGTATGCCTAAGAAGGTGAAGCAGCAAAGGGTCAACCAGTCTTCATACTGGTTGGCCTGGCACACTAGCGGAGCCCACTGCTCGGAAAAGCAATTTTCTGACAGCTTAATAGATATATCTTACCTGGAGGTATAACTAATTGAGTGTTATGGAGCTCTACCTCACTTGAGGTCAGGAATATTGCGGATTGCAACTTGAGGCGTCAGATAAACCATTTTCCTCGCCATTTGTGAACTCATAAGAGAACATAAACTGTGAAAGGGTCTTATGCCAATGAAGTTTGCCGCAGGGTTAAGAAATATGAGGCGTGGTAGTACAACAGCATAAATGGTTAGTACACACCTAGAATGGTTGAGAATAATCATTTAGATGATGGCGCCAGTAAGTTAAGGTATCCATTACTACCAGCAACTCTATCATAAACCGCATAGTTCAACTCAGTAAGGGACACTTTATAAAAATACTTTATAAAACTTTCAACTCCATCTGTGCCCACTTTAAAAAAGCGGCAATAATAGCAAAGTAGTAAGCATCATTATTTACTACAAACTCTTTGTCTGGGTTCAAGTGGTAAATTATTGACGTAGATCCAAAGTGCATTTTACATCATGAAATTTTTCCTACAGTGCGGAAGACCACTCAAGAGAGTTAGCGCCACAGGCTTTATAAGGTGATTTTGCCACCTCTTAAAGGTTATGAGTAAACTTCTTAAGAAAGATGCATGTCTTTAGAAAGCTTCTAAACTCTTTTATTGAGGTGGGCGTGGGCCAATAGCAAATTGCCTTCTCTTTGTTTATAGTGAACATATGGCCCTTGTCAAATACAATATTGCCCAAGATGGTGACCCAGGACCTATAACTATACTAACTAATTTTCAGCGTTAAGTTAGTTGCTTTCAAGAGTTTAACCACCTACTTCAAATAGATCTCACGGGATTTATGATCTGGGGAGAAAACTAGCATATAATCTATATATAGGCTACAGCACATACACTTAGTAGCTCTTCAACGCCGTAGCAATACAACTTTGGAAAATTGCAGGTGCATTCTTAAGGTTAAAAGAATGACCTAGAATTAGAAAATCCCTTTCATTGTACATAATGCTTTAAGCCATTCTTGCCACCTTTTAGAACAAATCTGATTTAATGCATGCAAGAAGCTCAACTTGGAGAAAACTTTGGACTTCTCAAATAAAGAGAACCTTGTCTCTTTTTTATGGTTGGATTCAAATTTAGATGGTTAATTTGTTCAAGTTACCACAATCAAGTCAAGGACATAGATAACCTTCTACCTTTTCAACAAATAAAAGCGGTGGAATACTGGAGAGGTACGATGAAAGATGGCATCTTAAGCATGTTGTTCATCAACTTAACATCTAGACTTGCCTCTTCAATTAAGGTTAAAGGGTAGTTTGGACAGGACATGCAAACCAAATACACTGTAAGTTTAAATCACAAATAAACTCAGAATAGCTAGGTAAACATTTTCAAAAGCTGCATAGAAAGAAGACTCTATTTATTCCATTCAGTAGGCAAGGGAGCTTCCATAATGGTCTTTAAAAGAGGAGCAAGACTGAGGTTCTGCATATTAGGCCATTGGGGCAAATCATTTTTGGGCTATCTACAGCGGACATGTAATTTATTACCTTATTCTCACTATTTAAAGCTCTTGTTAAAATAATGTACATAATATTAGTTTTGAATTCATATTCTCGCCTCTGCTTTACTCACAAAATAATTTGGTAAAGCAAGTTTTTGACCGCCAAGAATTGGTAAGCAGGGTAGTACTTTCCAACTTGATAATTAACAACATTGAACTTTCAGTGTGGTATTTGGCTGTAAGACATTTCCATAACCACAACACCAGGCAAGTATTGTGATCAGAATGTTCAGCTAGGTTTTGAAAATAATTTCTCTGAAGAACCAGTATCTAACAGAACAGAAGTCCTAATCTTTCCCAAAAAAGAAGAAATATATCTGGGAGAAAAAAGTATCCATAATACATTTACTTAAACTTGGTAGCCAATCAACTCACTAAAATTATCTATAGGCATATGGAAACAATGTTGTAATGGTATTGTCTTTCCCACCTCGTGAGGGCAGCAAATCATTGCAGTTCATTCAAGAGCCCTTAGAGTTGATCTGGTATACAGACACTGTTTTGGGGCTAGACCTGCTAGAGCTTATATGTGGTTTGTTTAATTTTATAGATAAAGCATTTTTAATGACTTTTTGGGTTACATAGGTAAGATTACCAATCCGACTGCCAGCTGGGTTGCCATTAATTTCTATAATACAAGTGAAGCTCACTTTTTAAAAAGAAATTTCTCATACTGTGGAGAGGTTTCCAAAAAGATATTAAATCTGATAGCCTTCTAAATAATATAAAAGGATATGCTCAAGTTGGCCGCCACTTACTCTGAAGTCAACAAGGTCTCAGGAATAAGGTCAGCCTTTCCAAAGGAAAAGTGTTGATTCTGGTGGGTAATTACAGAGTCCCCTGGGTGAAACTATGAGAAGAGTATCTCTAACTTAACAAGAAAATACTAATAGGATTGAGGAAACTTAACTTGTATGGTGTCCACACCTCCAAAGCTATAAATAAAACCAAGAATACCTCCATAAGGAGGTAAACCGCGGGGGCAGAAAAGGGTAACATGGGATAATTAAATATAAAAAACTGGCCTTTTTCTAAAAGGAAGAGAGATAACCAACAGAGAGATTAATTAGAGAAATACTACGTCAAGAGAACTTGAAGAGATAGCCCTGGATCATTCTGTTGGGGCTTGGAATTAGTTCTTACCAATAAAATGAGACCACATTTAATGGTAATTCTATAAATTGAGAATGCAAGAACTAAAGGCTTTGTCACCATCTGAATTTTGCCATTTTTAGTAATTCTAAATTTTTAATGAATTGTATTCTAATTAGAAATTAAACGTAATGAATCATCATCATTTAAACTATAACGGGTGATTTTCAGCTCCATTGATGTTTAATATTGGACCCCATCATGCAATTTCTGGGAATTAACTTGGGCCTTCTTGACTTCAACCCAGCGTTGATTTACAGTATATCTGAGGTCAGTGAGGGCGGCAAAATTGACCCAATTTGCCTTTCTTAATCCCTCATTGTCCCTGTAATTTAAACCCGGAAAGCATGTCATGAGACATGACATTACCATTACCAACATCGATGAATCCCCCCCCTTGGGTTGGGACCATCTAGTACTAAAAAAAAAGAGACATGACATTACCATCCAGTTTATGTGGCACCACCCCTCTCCCAAGGCGTTGGCCAAAGAGAGTTCTTATGCACAGGGGGTAAATTCATGAATGCAACTACAGGAATGGACTTGGGACCAGCGCTCTCTGGAAAGCTTATATAATATTCATTAAGAAAATCTTAAGCATGGCTACAGTTGAGAGCTTGGACCTTATTTTTTTCAGCATTGTCAAACCTTTCCATGATATCAGGTATTACGGCCTTCTTTTCACCTGACAAGAGTCACAATCCCTTCCACCTGTGACTCCAGTTTCCCATCTACAAGATATGATTCTAGGGTCTAAGAAGGGAGACCCTTAAATGGACTCATTTTCTCTCATGAAAGGTGTCAAAGATTTAAGGACTTTGGTGGATGATCCAGCTGGTAGGAGGCATGACCCACCTTTCTAACAACGCGGTAAATTTCTAATTCTTCAGCCCCAACTTATTTCATGGCTGCCTGATAAGGATATTACTGGCATTGAGCACTACAAGATCCCCTTCTTTAAAATCAGGCCCTATCCATCTCTTACCATCAGCGTTCTAATTGTAGACTTTCATGGCAGACTTCAAGTTTGTACTTACCCCAGATAATTTCTTGATGAAAATTTTCTTTCCCATTGCAATTACTAATTGCAACCGATTTGATTTAAGACAGTAAGTTTGATGATCTGCACAGGGGAGATGAGTGTTTATCCAAAGTCTGGAAATGCTTGGGAAAGCGTGGTGAGAGGAACAGGGTCAGTTTTCGCACATATAAAGGTAGCAAACGCCCCAGAGAGCCCAGCGGCCAATAAAGTAGTAAAAAAAGAAGTGAGTATCTCGCCAGTAAATTTGGCGTGGCAAGCAAGTGCAACCAGTACGTCAAAATTCTGCACTATCAGCCACTGTTGTCAGTTGAGTTTGAAATTTGAGTTTACCTAGATATAAATTTGACAGCTTTTTGGGATTAATTCTACAGTAGTGTATGTGACCACTTCCCAGATATTATGTACGTAGCACTGCACATGATGATCCGCGGTTGTTTAGACATAGGGTTTAAAACAGTGCAAGCAGCAGAGGCTGATGCACAGGTGCACAAGGTGATTGACCTCTTGGATAGTCAATTGGGTGGTCAAAATTAAGCGCATGTGGTGGACAAAATTGAACCAAATTTTTGATATTTTTTTTGATTTTCTCCACATGACCATTAAACGTGAAGTCCTCAAGTGCTATCTCATGAAAGTACTTAGACACTAAGGTGATATTAACTCCTTTTTGATTCAAAATAATTTTTTTCTTATGCCTGACCTTAGCATGATGAAGGCAATTCAGTAATCACCCCTTCACCTGAGGTCATGTTAGATTTGGCAGATTCCCCAAACTGCAACTCTTAACATCAATGGGCAAAAACTCAACCTTTCCTCATTACATTTGACAGAGCACTGCCCATCTGCACTCATTGTCATGCTTTTGGCCACAAATTACACACATGGCCCAGCAGAGAGGGCATAACTCTAACTGAGGCTTTCTTGGAGGCGATGGGAACCAGCCACTATGAGCCTACAACTGACTCTGGTGTCGCCTTTCCATGAGGCAATCAGGGCTATTCTATCCTGGTAAACCCTGTGTCACCACAGGAATTCAAAAAAGACAAACAGCAACGCAGAGCTAAGGCAAGGCAGCAGCTACAGCGGCGTCCGTTATTATGCCTTCCCAGACTCAGGCTGACATGAAAGCCTTTTCTGCTTCAGTGGAACAGCAATTCCTCCCAATCAGGTTGGGTAGCTGTTGAAAATTTGGTTGACCACATTACCCATCTTTCTTGCCAATTAGAATTTTGAAGGTTATTAAAGCAATCTATTGTTCAGCAATGGTTGCTGACTAAATTGTTAGTTGTAATTACACAAACGATAAAATCTGACAATTGGTTTCAATTTTTGTTTCTTCAGGGTATCGTCCCCAACAATGTTAATTAGGCAATTTGATGAGGGCTTAATTGCTGATAGTCAAATTGACATAGTGAATTGTTCTAGCAGAGTCGCTGAACAATTAGGGTCGTTTTTACAAAGCTACTGAAGCATTCTAACGCTTTTTTGGTGGCAGCTAGTATCATAATCAGGTAACATGGCCCCAGAACATCTGTGTATAGTTCCTAAGACAAAGGGATGGTTGCCAATATGTGAAAGGTTACACTGCTGAGGATTAACTAAGATGAAGCATTTGCCATCATTGGAAGTTGATCCTAAGGGTTAAAAGTTTTAAGGGGACTAATCAGTTGATTTTCAGAGAATTATCTGAAAAGTTAACCGCCTTCTAACTATAAAAACCCCTAGCATTCTCTAATAAACAGAATTCAACTGATATATAATGATTATATTTACTTCTAAATTGCATATTGAAGGGAATAAAAGTCCCTAGTTGTTTTTCTCAAGTTACAGTTTACCAGAGTAAATTTGAAGTTACTTAATGTGAAGCCTCTTCTACTAGTTATCGCCATACAGCTAGTGCTTTTTTAGTCTATAATTAACCTGTGCCGTAAACTAACCCAAAAGTTTACACTTGGTGCTCACTACAGGGGTGTAGTTGAGTCTTGTCAAGAAATATTAACAGGTCTTCTATTCAAGGTAAATTTAGCGGCTATGAAATGAGCTGTAGATTGCTCAAAAACCACTCTAATGTCATTGGCTCAAGCTAATTTATCCAGAATGGAGAATCGCATTACCAAGGTGGAATAAAATGTCAATCTTGTCACTGAAGTTAAAAAATTAGTTATTCAGGAAAATATCTGATTTATAGCAGAATTATTCCAAAGTGGAGAAGGATCTACTACTGTTCAAATTAGCATTCCAAGCTTAGGCTGGGAAAAATCAGCTATTATAGTAGAAACATGGTCAGCTCCAAAAACGAGTACAATAATTGGAAAAACATCAATATACTTGTATTCATGTGGATACTGGATTGGGGACCAGGATTTATACAAAGATGAAAGAAACGTAAAGCATTCAGACTACACGAAATATGATATCTGCCTATGCCGCCATGTCAGCAATGGCCCCTGACAACACACCACTTGGCTCTAGAATGGTTATCCAAGCTGCTCGTCCTGCAAAAGAGCCTGTGGATGCTGAGTAATTTTTGGCCCACCCCAAAATTTCCACTCTTTCATCAGGATAATGCCCTGGCTTTTTTCAGATTGTTTGAAATGACCATGTTTGGTTGCAGTGATCACCAAAAAGCTGTTATGTTTATCAATTGTTTAGATACCACTTGTCTAAAGTTGGTATTTCCCCATTCGCAAAGGAAAAAATTGGCATATACTGAGAAAAAAAGACAATTATGATGGAATTTGGCAGCCCTGAACAAATGGTAATCCAAAAGCATGAGTTCATGGGAATACAATTCTAAAAATTATTAAACTTTAGGAAACTCTCTAACCTTTTCTATGATGAAGCGCAAAACCTGATGGGAGCCAACAACCCAAGGGATATTGACGCTTGCATCACCATAAGGTAGCACTCCAATCTTATCAGGATTTACACTAATCCATGGAGTCAACCTTCACCAATAATAATACTACTTTTTTTAAATGGTGGAGCACCTGAAAGAAAAGGCCTCCACTTTTGACGCACCAAATTAAAGTGTAAACAACAACTGCCATTTAATTAAAATTTGGCAAAAATCCTGAGCCCAAAAAGGATTTCCCCAATCAAATGGGGAAAAACACCAATGGTCTAAAATTTGCATAGTAATGCACCGCGCATCACTTGTAACAGCGGGATACTGTACACTATGCTGACCAGTGATGGACTAATCAACTAAAGTATCAGGTGAACTTTACCTTGGAAACCAATACCTGTTGTAAATTTGGCGATACCCTATATATCTGCCAATGGGTTTTTCGCACAGGAACGCCCATTGAGCAATCAGAACAGACAATATGAATATCGTCAGTTCCTCAGAACACTTGTAAACAAAAAATTATAGTAAAAGAAGAGTTGTTGGGGAATGCTCTCTTCTTTTACTATAATTTTTTTCTCAGTGGATCTCCTCTAGTCCGCTCTCTCTTACTTATTTTCTTACTAAATCTAAAAACCTCTAACCCTCCTCAATCCTTTCATCTCACTGATCTTAGCGACCTCAGTTTGTATCAACCCTTTTGCTTAGTTTATTCGTTCTGCCATATTCTCATTGGTTTTAGCTTCTTGTTCTTCAACTCTTAATCGCCCTGATTTGAGGCGATCTAAATTATCTTTGTCAGATATTAACATTGCTTATCGCCTTATTTTGAAGGCAATCCAATAATGACCCATTATAGCCCAATATCGTCTCATCCTAAGGCACTTGAATACTTGTAGCTCTGAAACATCCTCAGCGAATTCTTCCCATTGAATCTTCAGCGTAATTCCTCCAATGATATGTTGGTCATAAGTGTGGCTTGTCATCCAGTCAGATAGATTTGTGACTTTACCCCCACCCCTTGACTGGACAATAAACTGTACGTCTTTTTTCCTTCAACATAATGTGAACCAACATGTGCCAACAGCCACGGGTCTGCGACATCAATTTCTTCTTCCATTTATGGCTTGGTTCAGAATTGCCCAACCCAGGCCACATCCCTCTTCCCCAGTTTCACCTTCCCCCAGCTGATGAGGATAAGGCTGACGTGGACCTAATGACAGTTCTGACTCAGGAATATCTCCTTCCCTAATTCGTTGGCCATTTGGCTTCCTGACACGCCCCCTTTGGGGTCATAGTGGCCCAGTTACTCTGGGGAGGGGATCGAAGCCAAAGGCCTTTGTTTAATGAAGCAGCCCAGCTCCTGGCGAGTGGCATTAGTTGTCTAGTGCTCCCATCTCCTGCCAAGCCTCATCCCAGGGCTTTGTCTGTTCAGTGGATGCTGTGCTTTGTGCATTGGGTGATAGCCAGCTGGTTGGGGTCCTTTCCCCGCGCTCCTACCCACTTCTGGTTCATGGGGGTGAACTTCTGCAACAACCAGCTAGCTCGCCTTCAATCTGGGGTTACCACAGCGTTTGCTGCTCTCAGCACTAATGATCCATCCCAGTACCTCCCCATCATGGTGCGTCTAGGCAACCTAATTCGTCATCCTGCAACCACTTTAAGATCAGGGATAGAGCTGCAATGGGAAGCCCTTGAGTGAGCCTAACAAGCAGCGTTCACCACAGCTGCTCCTTTTCCAATGGTGTACCTGAGCATGGAGGACTTCCTTGCAAATTTCCTGGCGCTGGGCACAGCCTTTTCCCCTCAAGCCAGGACTCACCTACTTACTCGCCAGCCCTTACAACTCTGACCCCCTCTGCTTGATTACTCTTTGATCTACTGGGCTGAGCAATGCATGTGGTTGCAGGCTTTGCTCCTAGTGGGGCAAGAACTGTTTTGACTTGATCAACTAGCTGAGCTTTCACCACCTCGCCTTTTGCCATGGAACCCCAGTCTGTTCTCCTCTTGCAGTTCCGCCGCACTGGCCTCCCCTCCGCAGGCTAGCACAATGGCCCCTGAGTGGATTCCAACACCCTCGCCCTCACCACGGCAGCCTTTGCCTCCACCCCAACCTGAGAAGGGTCCATTGAATCTGTGGCACCCTTGAAGCAGCAAAATAAGAAACAAAGGTCCCATCAGTCAAAACAAAAGGAACACTGCAAGAAACCAGAAAAATTGGAAAGATGAAGTCAGCAAAGCAAAAGCCTCAATCAGCAACCCCAAATAAATGTAGTTTATAACTCACATGAGATAGTATTATTCAGCTTTTTTCCTTTTTTTCTTTTTTGAAGAAGCTTTATTGCTGCTTATATGGCTGAAGAAGTTTCGCGTGTACTCAATTTATAATCTGAAAGCTCACAGGGTCTTTGATAGTATAAGTGGCAACACCCATTTTTTTATTATCTCGAGTGGCCCATTACAAATATTTGCGAGCTTGTGCTTCCACCCAAACCCGAGATAATCATGGAATAGCACCATATCTCTTTCTTTGAACTGTGCTAGGCTGCTCCACCATACCTGATTGGCAGCCTGGTTTTTATTTTTTGTACAAGCTGAACAAGTACGCTTCATTTTATAACAAAATCAGTATATTTGTTAGGGTGGTCAAATAGCGTTGCAGATTTATTCTGCTGGTGTCCTCTACACAGGCATATATAAGCGCAGACAGAGTGGGGTGTCGTCTGTAAAGCAATTGGAAGGGACTTTTCCCCATAGAGGAATGGTAGCTAATATTGTAGGCGAAAACCGCGGTAGAAAGGAGGGTACTCCAATCATAGCCTATCTGTAACCAACTTCCATAGTATGTTCACCAAGGTCCCATTAACCTGTTCAACCATTCCTTTGGACTTGGGGTGATACGGGGTTGTTAGAACCACACAGTTGGCCATCATCTCGTTGAGCTTGGGAAGTATGTGAGAGGTAAAATTAGTGCCGTTGTCAGTAAGGATAAACTGCGGGCAGCCATGATGCTGAATGATACATTCCATTACAAACTTAGCCACAGTAACCTCCCCCAGATCCTGAATGGCCTGCGCCTCAACCCACCTGGTCAAGTGGTCAATTGCTACCAGGATATACTTAGACCAGTTAGCTCCAGTCAGCAGAGGTCCCACGACATCAATAGAAACTGTATGCCAAGCAAAGTGATGTTTTACTAACTGGTATGAAGACTTCTGGCGGAATGGCTTCCCAACCTGGCACTGATGGCAGAAGGATAGGGTCTCAAGCACGTCAAATTTCATGCTTTCCCAATAACACTGCAACCATAACAATTCAAGGGTTTTTTAGACTCCAGCATGGCCAAAAGCTGGTGTGCACTTATGATAACATTTGGTCTGGTGGGAGGTCTGGGGATATTCATGGTAGCGTCCCCTATGCGCTTATACAATTCCCCATTTTTCTAAAACGTATTGGTCCTGATTCCATCTAGTACCTTGATAACTTGAGGCAGTTCATTATTGTACTTTCTGATGAGCATTTTGTTATAAGTTATGTCACTTAAATCTGCTGTAACTGCAATTGTTGGCAATCTTGAGAATCAATCGGCGTTTTGGTGTTTTGCTCCTGGTCAGTGGAGGATTTTGAAGTTGTAAGCCTGCAGCTTAAGAGTCAATTGGGCTAGCCGCCCCTCAGACTCTCTTAGATTCTTCAGCCACAACAACGATGCATGATCCATTATGACTTAAACTTCACTCCATGCAATTATACTCAAAACTGATTATACGCATAAATCACTGGTAAGCACTCCTGCTTGTTACGGTGTAATTTTAATTCATGGAAATTCAAGTTATGACTGCAGTACGCCATGGGGTGCTCCTCCCCCTCATTATCCTTCTGATACAGGATCGCCCCAACAGCGGAAAGTGACACATCCATATGCATGATGAATTCCTTATTGAAATTAGGGTAGTGCAACATGAGCGCACTGTTTAGCACCATTCAAAGTATATCAAAGGCGCATTGGCGCTGTTCCGTCCATTTGAACATAGTGCTTTCTTTTGTAGCTCAAACAGCGGAACTCCAATGCAACTGAAACTGGGTATGAAGCGTCGTTAATAACCCACCATCCCCAAAAACACCCGAATGTCCCACTTACTAGCTGGCTTAGTCATCTTCTGGATAGCCTCCACCTTGGCTGGTTGGGGTCTCAGCCCAGTTGCATACACCACAAAACTGAAGTACTCCAACTGATCCTTGAAGAAGTGACATTTCCGGGGCTTGATCTTGATATTGGCCTCAGCCAGTTGGTGAAATACCTCTTGCAAATGGGTGAGGTTCTCAGTGAACATTTGAGAGAAGACGTTGATATTGTTGAGGTACACGAGTATGCATGACAGCTTCAGGTCGCTCATAATGGTGTCTATTGCTCGTTGGAATGTAGCTGGGGCATTACATAGTCCTTTTGGCATACAAGTTGGTTGGAAAAGCCCTTTGGATGTGATTATGGCGCATTTCGCTTGTTCCGCTGTGGGCAACTCACTTTGCCAATAGCTGGATATAAAATTCATTGCCAAGAAATAGCGAAATCCACCTAACTGATCCAGTGCATCATCAATCTGCAGCAGAGGGTATGGTCTTTTTGGTGATACTATTAGTCTTCCAGTAGTTAGTTACTATGCGGTTAGTGCCATCCTTCTTTTTTACAATCAGAACAGGTGAAGCCCATGGACTTTTTGATGGTTTGAGAATTCCCTGCTCAAGCAGCTTGTAAATCTCCTTAGTGATGACTTCTTCAGCTGCCATTGATCATCAGATTAGCTGAGACCTGATGGGGGGATGATCACCAGTGTCCAGCCAATGAACAACCCCCTGAGCACACCCTAAATCATGATCATCAACAGCAAAATCACCCTTGTATTTTTGAAAAAAAAACCTTCACCCAATCCTTCTGGCCTTCCAATAACCCCATTAAATTCTCCTGCAGTACAACCGCCATTAGCGAGGTGCGGTTTGATGGGAAGACTAAATTCATTCAGAGACCTGAACTCGTGAACCCAGTTGACCTCCCCAACTGGGTTCAAATGTAAATACACTACAATATGGTACTTGAAGATTCGAATTGGTACATTCTGAAGATTTGCTACCAATACCTTGATCTCCCCATGTCCTGGAAGTATGATGCCTGGAGCCATGTGGGGCTCAAGCTGCGATTGCTGATAAGGCCCAATGATCTCCCCATAGAGCCCAGCAGGCACTTCCATCTCTAACTCAGTATTTTTTACTTGGTGTCCATAGGGGATTGAGATAGGCCCAGCGGCTTTAAGCAGTACCCTTGGTATACATATATCTGATGTGGAAGGGCCCGAGTCTTGCCTTTTAGCTGATGTTAGCGCACCATAATCACCCCATCACTGTAGGCAAAGTTGATCTTTCCCATATGCACTGAGTCCTTTGGCACTCTGATGGAGGTAAAGTAAATTTGGATCCACTGTCCCAAAATTGTGAAATTCTCTTCCATCATATCAACAACAGCCCATAATGTCGCATAAAGACAGTCCCAATCAATAGATAATATTTGCTATTTGGTAATACTACCGCTGGAGCCACAACAACGGATCCAAACAACAAGGGAAGTGCGCTGTACGCTCCCTCAGAGACTGTGGTTTCTTCTCCAGCGGTCCCATACACTATCTGGTGGTCTATATCAGGTTTTAAAGTCAACTTCGCCATCAACTTAGTGGAGACAATGTTAATGGGAGCACCCATATCAATTATAGCTCGTACTTGGGTTTTGGCTACCACAATGCCACAGTAAGTGCACACCGAGTAAGATGAATGTCAGCTATTTACTACATGTACATTCAGCGGTTCACGTTTTCCCAGGAAACTTATAATACCTGCACCTACTTTAGGGTACCCTGTTACAATAGCATCCACTGGAAGGGCGACCTCTACTCCTCTCAGGGACAGCGCATCTGTAAACAGTTCCAGCTGGTCTGACTGACTTTGATCAAAAATCTGACAAGCATAAGGTTTAGGTTACTCTGGAGACCCTTTGTCCGCCATTTCTTTGGCTTGTATTGAGTCAACACATTTACTCCCCCAACCGGCTGTTGATAGAGGAATGTATCTTCATACTGGGAGGCTTCTGCTGCAATTAATGCAGTAGATTCAGGTGGTTCGTTTGAATTTGAAATAGTGGAGGTAGAGAGTCCCATCTTTACTCCGCTCCAACTTATCCCTGATAACATTGATCCTGCTTTATGTAAGGTATCTGTCAATTGGGGCACCAGCATCCCATGTGCTCAGGGCGACCACAATTAAAACAACTTACCCTTTAGGGACTTCATCTGTGCTTAATATAAGTTGGCCCAAACAGAAGGTTGACTTGAAAATGATCGGCATAAACAGGCCCATGTTGGTAAAATGCCTGCTTCCAATCAGCATATTTAAGGCAAAAGTAGTAGTTGGCCATTTGTTAATCAGCAGTTATGGAGCGGATGTTGAACTGCAGTGGGTAACCTGGTGTAACCTGCACTGACCGGTTGATTTCCCCCACATGATTAGGATTGACAATGGCAACAGTGTGAATCTGCTTGATATTGGGTGGAGGGAAAGTTACAGCTAAGTGACATACAAACTGAACACGTTTAAGAAGAGGTATATTGTTCTCCAACAATGGGGCCATGACATTGTAAAGCTCATGGTATGGTTTCACCGCAGAGGACATTGAAATGCACATGTTGAATTAAGATAAAATCCTTGCCTCAATCAACATGTGAGCTTCTGCCATAAATTGCTCAGCAAATGCAGTGAGGGTCTCATTTCGCTGAAACCAGATGGTCAAGAACTTGGCCTTCTGCTGCGAGTCTTTGAAGTTCCACCCAACAACCGCAGCACCATCTCTTTGACTTCTTGGTATGTAACAGAACTGGCTGAAATGTAACAGACGACTTTATTGTGCTCTCGACATCCAAGGTGGAGATCAATTTTCGCTCTCCGCTGATCTGAGGTTCCTTCCATCACAAACTAAAATAATCTAAATAACCCATGAATATTTGCTTTGTGCTCAAATCGATGCAGCTTATCACTGCAAACCTCCGGGAGCAGCTATCTTGTCTTTTGAGCACAGCGTCCAATGCAAGTTTCAACTCCACATATGCAATTGGCCCAGCATGTCAAGAAGATTCTTTATCAAAGCAACCTGGATGCAACATAGCCTGTGGCTGAGTTTTTATCATATTGTAATTGATCAATGGGCCCCCTGTAATGAGAACCACTTTTGTAAATTTGGTGATATCTATATATCCGCCAAAGGGTTTTTTGCGCAGGGTTACACCCACTGAGCAATTAGAACAGATGATATGAAGATTTTCAGTTCCTTGGAGCACTTGTAAACAAAAAATTATTATAAAAAGGGAGCAAATTCCCCAACAACTCTTCTTTTATTAGAATCTAATAATCTCAGTGAATCTCCTCTAGTCTGCTCTCTCTTACTTTCTTTCTTACTAAATCTAAAAACCTCTATACCTCCTCAATCCTTTCATCTCTCTGATCTCAGCGACCTCAGTTGGTACCAACCCTTTTGCTTAGTTTATTCGTTCTTCCATATTCTCATTATTTTATTCTTGTTGTTCTACAACTCTTTATTTCCCCTGATTCAAGGCGATATAAATTATCGTTGTCAAATGTCAACATCACCTTATCATTTTTATTTTGAAGGCAATCCAATGAAGACCCATTTTAACCCAATATCACCTCATCCTAAGGCACTGAATAATTGTAGCTCTGAAACATCCTAGGTGGATTCTGCCCATTGAATCTTTGGCAAAATTCCTCCAATGATATGTTGGTCATAAGTGTGGCTTGTCATCCAGTCATATAGATTTGTGACAATACCTATGAGGAGTCAGAAAAATGACCACCAGTATAGATGAGGAATATTCTTAATCTGAAGATTGCCCAGTTACCCCAGACAAGCTTGACGAAATTAATCTCTCACACCTTTTTGTAGATGTAACTGTTTACAATTCTCCCCAGATTAACACAGGTCCAAATATCCATACAATAACTTGATCAAAAGTGCATACAATTAATCCCAAAATTATATCAGAAGTTGCTTGACCCTATGCTCAACAACAATTGGAAAAGGTCTCAAATGATGACAATCAAGGCAAATTGCTAAAGACAAAGTTGGAATATGTTAACGTTTTAATTCCTATTGTTACCATCAAGGATTTATTTCATGATATATCAGCCCAAATATTGCACTATGATTTGGCAACTAATGCTGCTATACATTTAAACTTTATTTGAGGTACGCCAATCAGGGGATGAACAGTACCAAAAATCAAAACAAAATACAAGAACCTGATTGAAAGAATGAATGGGAAGACAAAACAAAAAAACTTCCAACCAGGCAGGGTGGAAACTTCTATTCCACCATAGCAGAGGGTGAGGGGGGTCAGGCGGATTTTCTGTAGACGTTTCTGCCCTGACAGTGTCATTTTGTTTGAGTAAGCAGACAAAATCAGATACACAAGGCGTCGGAGCACCAGCATAGTGTGGGTGGATGGTGGTGTAGTAAGAGTTCTCCTCCTCTTCATCGAGAGCAGCATGGTAAAAAGATTCAACATATTCTGCTAAGTGATGCTAAGCTTTAATGCGGTATCAGGGAGTTGGGAAAAATTGAAAATACTATGGAGGGTGATTTTAGCAGATGGGATAATTTCTGCTAGTTTAGCGACATGCATAACAGTGGCTTCAGCTTCATCAAACAGTTTTGAGATATTGCAGCAGGCTGACCTGGGGAAATCAGGGGAGAAGTAGAGTGAGGGCAGCCCTAGTTGGTATTGAGCCACTTATTGGGCTGCTGATTTGTGTAGGTTTGGGCAACTGGGGAGGCCACCACTACAAAGGCGAGCTGGTGGTCACTTTGGTAGGGGGCAGCATTAAGTTTAGGAGTGAAATGTCTGGGGGATGGGGTATCATTAAAACTGTAAAAGAAAAATTCAGCCTGACCATAATCAAACTGGCTGAGCGGTTGACCAGATATCTCACTCATGATAACCACCTGATTCATCAATCTAGGCCAATAAGTCCCATGGATTTTGATTTACAAGAATATTGGATGAATTTGGGTGGGTAGGAGGAGAATTGGCTGCTTGGGTAAGTAGGGTGGTCCAATCATTACTCTGATTGGATGGGGTGAGCTAGTGGATAATGTGGGTAGTTGATTTGGTAGGGGCTGATTTCCCACTCAGGCTCATAGAACATGATTGTTAAGTGGTAGGGGGCAGTAAATTGCCCCATTCAGAATTCGCTGAATAGGGCTCCAAAGCCTTATCAGCGGAAGTGGCATGGGGGCAGGATTTTTTGAATGGTCAATTCCAAAACAGAGGGAAAAAATTGGTGACCATTATTAAATAAGACCAAAAGAAATGCTCAGCCGCTGCTGCAATATGAGCATGGGGGGATCTGATGGGCTATGGCAGTGTGGTGTGGTATTATAGTAACAGTTGTGTGAGGGGCAGCAAGGAGCTCCGCTCCAGAGGGAACAGCGAAGATGAGGTTGGGCTGAGTGCCATAAGCCATAAGCCCCACCATTAGCTTATCATACAAAAATTGGGGGAAGATGGGAAGGGAGGGATGCAAATGAACCACCAGTGCGGTGTCAGATGTGAGGTGATTATGGGTAGTAGGGATGGGAGTGTTTTTGTAAATAAGTAGAGGTGAAGCTGCTGCATCGTCCTCCTCCATCTGGAAATCTATTTCAAAATAGCCCTTAAAAGGGAGGAAATTAATAAAACCTGCTGGTGCAAAGGTAATAGTGGTGAGCTTGACAATTGCTTAGTCAGCATATAGGAATAACCACCCATAGTCGACATGGAGGCAAAAGCAAATGTTGTACTGAGGAAGGGCGATAGGATGGGGGCAAGATGGGTGGATGCACGCTAGGTGGAGCACTAAGTCCTATGGGGGGACAAATCGGCCAGAGGAGTTTGGCAGGTTATTCAAGCCCATTCACACACATTTTTCCACAGGGCGGAAAATGCTAGGGGGCGGAGCACTGCTTCCCCACACTGGGGCAGCAGGCGGCGGATCCATTGACATCAAGCAGAAAGTGGATGTGGACAGACGGCGGTGGAAAAATAAACTTTTTTTAACTTTTTATTGGAATTTGCTCGAAAGTGACTTCAAGCAGAAAGAAAAGTTTTTTACCACTATACATTCAGTAAACATTATTTCCCAATACTCTGAGTGTACTTATGCTAAAAATTGGTTAATTAAGTAGAAGTAAGGGCTATTACTGATTGCAGTGCACTAATAAATATTGTGTCTATCAAATTAGTAAAGCATCTAAACACTTCACCAGATATATCACATTGAAAGCAGTATTGTACAGCTGGGCCAAACCCTACTACTTCCTGTCAGGCTTATAGGGCCTTACCCCTTTGTTTTAGATCCCTAGTCATTTCTGAGTCAGCAATTTTTATACTCAATCAGAAATTAAATATTCTCATTGGCACTTGCTTCATATGGAAGTATGGAGTAAAGTGCAACTTTGAGGAGAATACTATGACAATCTTGGGCCAGATGCTACCATTGGTCTATCATCAAAAGGGGGTGCCCCCCTCAATTGGAGAAATAACTTTATAAATGTGATATATAAGGATGGCATCAAGCCGTTGGTTATAAACTAATTGGAAAAGGTCCATCCTTTACCAAAATGCATTAACAAAAACTGAGGAATTCCAATCTGAGTAAAAAAGGAATTGATCATACTGCTGGGAAACAGACAGTGGTCAATACTATACTGATGCTGAAAATTCCAGGGCAATTATATACTGAAATTAATGCTTTTTGTCAAAGATTGAGAATTGAACCTTTGGTAGCTCCAAGAGTCCTAATTTCTGATCATGGGAAAATTCATATCCTATTAGCCAATCTGGGAAAACCGTCAATTTAAATCAAGCAAAATCAATTAGTTGCACCTGCCCAAGAAACATATAATAGTGCTCTATTCCTTCCATGGATTTAGGTAAATTAAATTAAATGTGATTACCAGATTCAGATGGAAGCATCATATGTTAATTGATTGGGAACAATTATTTGGATTAACCAAAGATCAGCAAAATGAAGTATTGGTTTTATCAAACAATATTGGACTACTTTGCAAAAAATGACCTTGATTAGGGTGCGCAGAAAACGTACTCCATCAAATTGAAACCAGAGAATCTGCCCTGATTAGAATAAGCCATTTTTGAAGTTCCCAGAAGCTGAGGCAGTAGTCACTGAAGAAATAGAAATCGTTGGAACATAGATTGCTTGTGCTTTCATACAGCCTATGGGCTGGTCCAATATTAATTGTAAAAAAGAAGGATGATCAAACCAGGTTTAATCAACTAATGACATCTTAATAAAATCATAAAAAAACATTTATTCTAACCGTAAATTGATGATTTATTGGATCAGTTAGACAGGGCTAAATTCTTTTTGGCGATAGATCTCATCTTGGGGTTTTGGCAGATTAATATGTCACATGAGGACCAGGAGAAGTGTGCCATAATAACGGCACAAGGGCTTTATTAACCTACGCGGATGCCTCAAGGCTTGTGTAATGCCCTGCAACTTTTAACGGGCTATGGATACAATCATATGTGCCCTCAAATTGTCCTGTGTTCTAGTCTATATAAATGATGATAATGTATCTAATTGAACATTCACAGAGCACTTACAACTCTTAGAGGAAGTAATCAAGAAATTAGCCGCTGTCAATATTAAAATAAAGCCTTAAAAGTGTCAAGTCTTTAAGGAGCAGCTAAAATTATTTGGGCTTCCTTATAAACGTGATAGATTACAACCTCAAAAACAAAAAAAACGATGCTATTAATTATATGTCATTGACAAAAAGTGGGCATGATATTCAAGCCTTTTTAGGAATAATCAGATATTATCACCATTTTATTGAGGACTTTGCAAAAAAAGCAGATCCATTGTTCCATCAGATTTAGGTTCAAAAAAAACGGTTTGATGGAATGAGATAGCACAAGGAGCATTTGAAAATTACAGAATTACTTGACAACAAACCTAATACTAAAAATCGAATTTTGACTGACTGTTAATTATACTATCAGATGCATTGCTCATGTCGATAGGTGCAGTACTTTGTCAAGTGACAAACAAGGTGAAGAACACCCAGTGGCATATGTCAGCCATACCTTAACTAAGGACAAAAGGAATCAAATAGTCAATGAGTTAAAATGTCTTGCAGTTATCTACGCTTGCAAGAAATTTAAAGTTTACAATTATGGTATGCATTTCAAGATTGTAACCAATTATGCATCTCTCCATTGGTTGCATAACTTATTAAACCTGAGAAGAGTTTAGCATGATGGGCCTTGAAATTGCAGGCTTATGATTATGAAGTCAAAAATTGTGCCAGGGATAAAAACCAAAATGCTGATGGATTATCCAGACTTCTGGCAATTTTTGCAGTACAAGATTGTGCTGATGACCTTTTCAAATTAATGGTGAAATGAAGTTGGAGGACGATCCACCAGAAGTTCAAATAGTGTTATGAAAAGCCTTTGAGGAAACAGAATAAAAGAAAGGACAGTTATTCAAACTAGTGAGTGATAAAAGGCTTCTGTTCCCAAAACCATCCAAACATATATAAATAATTTGTGCCGCCACAAAGTCGTCAGCCATGGTGGCTCTTTAGAGCACATTTGACAATATTACTATTGAAAATTGTTAAACTAGAATATGGCGGATTTACTTTCCTGTTGTGCAGAATGTCAGCTCCACAAGCCACACAAAAATGTGGCCAGATATTGGTCAATGCAACCAGGGTTCGCCTAGCATACAGTTTTAAACAATAACAATGGGACCTCTAAGTACAAGCACTGTAGGAATGCAATATATCATAGTTGCGATTGATCACCTGGCCTGATGGATTGAAATTAAGGCTATGGTTCAGGTTGATGCGATGAATACTGCCAAATTTATTTTGGATCAAGTGATATATTGGCATAGATGTCCCCAAGTGATCTTGAATGATAATGGAATTAACTTTATGTCATTTGTCATACCCCAGTTGAATGAACTCATGGGATCAAAGGAGTCATATCAGTCCCATATCAGCCAGAGACAAATGGACTAGTTGAGAGAGTGAACAACACCTTAGCCGCTACGTTACAAAATTTGGCAGCAGTAAAAACGTCTGCTTGGAATTTGTACTTAGTTTTGTGACATTTGCCTATAATGTCAGCTATCATTCCCCAACTAGGAGAACACCCTTCAAATTGCTCTATGGAAGAAAAAGCCGCCTTACCACCAATTCTATACTCAGAATTAGAGTTAACTTTGGGGATGAGTCCGGACCAATGTTTAAATTGATTAGCTAACATTATATTTTTGCAATACCAATCGTTTGCCAAAAACTCTTTTTAAAAGGATCAGGCTAAAACGTAAGATGATAGGAAGTTACTGCCCATAAAAAGATTCAAAATTGGGGAAAAGTATCCTACTATGACATTCATGGATTTGTCCATCAAAACTAGGCTGGATGCCTTATGGACAGGTTCCTTCAAAGTTTTTTTAAAATTGGCAACGGATTCCTATACAATCAAAAATATCCTCAATGGTCATATAGTTAACTGAGTTCATAGCAAGTTCTTAAAAAATTGGCACATACAAGAATATATACAAAAAAGAAAAACATTAAAAAACATCAGTAAAAAACATAAAAAATAAAATAATAATGAAAAACTATATAAAAAGCAATTTTAATTTGTTTCACTTAAAATCTTTGGGCATTGTTCCCTCCTATTGTTGACAAGGCCAGATTGAATTGCAACTGAGTCCAATGTAATTAGTCCTAAGGCGCTAAAGTATGTCATTAGGATCAGGAAGGGAGGAAACTGGATCTAACATGAGTAGTCCCTAGGAATGAAGAAAAGCCACTTTAAAGGTGAGCTAATTCGGGTAAGCTGGGGCCTCCACGTGGCACAACTGAGGAAAGCCTATGGAAACATGGGTGAGTAGCTAACACCAGAACCCAAAGAGGCATGTTGGACGGGTCTTGTAGTGGACTGAAAGAAGTGCATGATGGTAGTAATGACTGTGTCGACCTGTTCTTGTGGATGTCTACCACTCCCTGAGGGGATAATATGGGCGGAAAGGGGGGTACAAGTCAGAAAAGGTGCCTGTCAAATGGCCTCCCCACAATCTGGGGCTGTGTGGGTGCAGACCCCAGAACAAGGGAGGAAAAATTCTGGTTGGCTGCGCTTTGGTACACCTGCCTACTGTGACGGTTGAGGTCTATCCTCAGCATCACATTGCCCTGATCTTTGGTAAGACAGGGCAGGCTGTGTCTGTATGTATGGAGGAGGAGGGGGCGTTGGTTCTGGCAAGGACGCCTAAGGGGCTGGAGCTTGGAGTAGGCCAAGGAGCTAGATGGGCGTCCAAGTCGGAACAAAACGGAAAACGAGAAAAATGGGTAGTTTTGAGATCCAATTTGGATTCGAATTAAGAATGGAATGAAACGGGTGCTTGGGAGTTTCGCGGTTTGATTGGAATTCGAAATGGAACTGGCGCGGAACCATTGAGGATCAGAACTGGCACGGAATCATTGAGTAAAGATTCCGCAATCCTGCTGTAAAGTTTACACCAAACATCATTCAAGTTGGCACCATAAGCTTATATTATATTTTATTTTAGCTTTTAGCCTGTGTATATAGGGAAGGAACTGGGAGCTGGAGGCTCCTCAGTTTTGATTTCTATCAACTTGGCTAAATATTAAATAAAAAGAACCTAAATTCATATATTTATAATTTGGGTTTATTTTAAGATATTGCCTAACTGCAGCCATGTTTGGCTTAAATCAACAAAAGTTGGACTTTGAGAGTGAGCTTGGGAGGGCTATTGCCTCCTTCTATACCTTGTCTTGGAGTCAAGGCATGTTGCTGGGGTTAAGTATACTTGCAACTGTCTTCCAGGGGGTGCTTGTCCAATCTTGTAGCGCGCACCAGGAGAGTAGTATCAGGAGTCATGTCAGCCCTATGGTCTTTAACATGGATCCTGTTGCCTAACTCATTCATGGCTCATTGGAAGGAGCCAGTGCGTTACATTAAACAGAAAACATTTACTTTCCTGTCGTTGTGGTGGCAAGCAAAAGAGGTGCCAGAAGAAGTTGTGTTTCCAAAGTGGTATAACCATACTGCAACACTCTTGATGGTGATATTCTCCACCACCTTTTTGCTTCATGAATTATGCCAGGTTTTAGAGTGTGTGTCCCGGGATGGTGGGAAAGTGGTAGGGCCTGGGAAGGACAAAGGAAGAATTCCCATGGTTTTAAAATTGGAAGACTTGGAACTGATCCACCAGACGTTTAGCCGGGTTCAGTTTCAAGGACGTTTGACAAAGGCAGCGGGTGGAGAGGATTCGTTTGCCTTGCAGTTAAGTCAGGTTCTGTTGGCACTTCCAGTAAAGCAGTCAAACTGGGTGCGAGAACTTTTAGAAGAGCAGTCAGGGTTACCCGTATCAGTGGAGGAATGTCTGGATTGGATTGACCGTGCAGCATGTCCAGATGAGGCGCAGGATTCGGCCTGGGCGGCGTTACTGCAGTGTGGTCAAGGGAAGAAGTCAGTGGAGGAGTAGGCCAGATGTTCCGCGCATTGGCAAGAGCAGCAAAGGCACTGAGTCTCAGCTTCCGTGCATGTTTCGCCAAAACTTGCAAGCTGATTTATTATTGGCAATGGCGGCGGTGAAACCTGCAGCGACGTTGGAGGAAGAGGGTTTAGCCTTGCAGGTAGAGCGACAGTTGAGTTTGGTATGGGCCCGTCAGGAATTTGTGCGACCCCAGGGGATTCAGAGGACAGAGTGGTGGAAGAAAGGCAGGTTCAGAGCCCATACATGGTTCTAAGGGGTTTAGCTATGTGGAGGAAGGAAAGAAGAGTCAAGGAAATCCTGAGGGTATGGTTGAGGTGCGGGAGACAGGGATTCCCATCGAGATTACCGCTCAGGATCCTGAGGTCTGAATAAGAAGGCTCCTTATAATTTTCGCAAGAAGCCAGTGAATCCGGTGCCTCAATATAAACCGCTTACTTCATCTTATCCTTATCTGATTTTGCCCGTCAATGTGCTTGTGGGGGATGAAGGAAGGGATTGCGGTGAAGTTCTAGCTTTGATTGACACACGGAGCTGGGAAAATTATGTTGAGGAGAAGTGGGCAAGAAGCCATGGATTGTCATTACAGAAGGATGGATGGGTGACGTTGGCAGACGCCTCCAAAAAACGGCGGTATGGCGAGTGCAGGCCAAGGTCCTGTTGAGGCAAGGTCCGGAGGTATTTAAGGAGTTTCACACCGTAGCTCACCTGCCACATTCGGTGGTGCTGGGGATGAGATGGTGGCACCATTTCTGCCCACAGTTTGATATGAGAGAGAGAGGGTTCTGTTGTTGCCTAGAGGTCAGGGGACGTGTGAATGGACATTTCAGTCCCAAGGTTCGTTGGTGAAGCACATGGGTGGAATCACCTCAAGTGTTCCAGTGGAAGGATTGCCGAGGGAGTATCAGGATTTTGCGGAGGTGTTTGAGCCTAAAGGTGATGCGCCTTTTTCGCCTACAGGGGATTTTGCATTTGGATTCCAGTTCAAGGAAGGCTCTGAGTTACAAAGAGGCTGTCCAGTCTATCCGTTGGATCCACGGGCCCAGAGGCATTGGAGAATTATGTCCATAAGATGCTGGATATAGGTTTGATTGTGCCTTCCAAGTCGCCGGTGGTTTCCCCCAGTCCTGTTAGTTCCCAAGTCAGGGGAGTTACGTCCTTGTGTTGATTTCCGACGCCTTAATGAGGTGACAAAACCTGACCCCTATCCAATGCCACTCATGGAGAACATTCTGCCCATGATCTATGGGTGTGGGGTGTTCACCAAATTGGATTTGGTGGACGCTTTCAATCAAATTCCTGTTCGCCCTGAGCACCAGCGGTATACGGCATTCAAATGTCATCTGGGAAACTTCGAGTACAGGGTTATGCCATTTGGGCTACGCAATGCCCCTGCAGTTTTCCAGCGCATGATTGATCATGTATTGGGAGACTTAGTGGGTAGGTGTTGTGTTGCTTATATGGATGACATCCTGGTGTTTTCAGATCGCACAGAACCATGTGAGGGATGTGAGAAGTGTGTTGGAGGTGATTAGGAATGCGGGCTTGAAGTTGAAGCCGTCCAAGTGTGAGTTCAATAAGGAATCGGTGTCCTTCCTAGAGAACGTGTGTCCTCCAAGAAGGGATAGCGATCTGTCCTGATAAGTTGCGGGCGGTGCAGGAATGGAAGGCTCCTGGAATAGGACTGAAGTGCGAAGTTTTTGGGGGTGGTGAATTTCGTGCGGAGGTTTTCTAGGGATCTGGCCCAATGGGCTGTGCCGTTGACAAGGCTGACAGGAAACGTGCCGTTCGTTTGGGGGAGGCTGAGGAGAGAGGCATTTCAGCAAGTGAAGACAGGTCTGCTGACAGCCCCAGTTCTTGCACACCCTGACCCAAACAAACCATTCGTGGTAGAGACTGACGCATCAAATTTTTCACTTGGAGCCGTGTTGTTGCAGGAGGGCAAAGATGGGGTTGAACATCCTTTCTGTTACTTCAGTTGGAAGATGGCACCAGATGAAACCAACTATCCAGTTTATGATAAGGAACTTTTGGCAATAGTTGCAGCTTTAGGGGAGTGGCAACACCACCTATTGTATGCCAGGCACCCGGTTGTCATCCGAAAAGACCATCGAGCCTTAGAATACTATAAGTCCCCACGCCTGATGAACCAGAGGCAGGCCCGGTGGCACTTAGAGTTGGTTCAATATGACTTGCGGATTGAATACAAGCTGGGAAAACAAAATATCTTGCCAGATTTATTGAGCTGTGATTCTGGACTGGTGTTTTCCGATGAGGAGTTGAGGAAGTTCAATACAGCCACGATGTTGCCACAGAACCTGTTTGCAACGATCCAGGGCTGGAGAGAAGGAATGGCAGGAAGAATCTGGACTGCACAGCAAAGATTTGAGCTGGGCCAACGGATAAGAGAAGAGACAGGAGAAGGTGAGGCAAGCAGGGGGCATGCGGGATTCTCAGTTCAGGGTGATATCATATGCCATGAGGGAAGGATTTGGGTCCCTGTGAAGAGTCTGCAACAAGAGGTAATGGCAGCTAATCACGACCATCCTCTGGCAGGTCATCCCGGTCAAGAGAAGACGTTAGATCTTGTTCGCCGTCACTATTCGTGGAGAGGTGTGGGTGCGGCGGTGCAGAAGTATGTTTCGCGTTGTGTGGTTTGCGCCAGGGCAAAGGCCCAATGGGTGGCACCGGGGGGAAATTGAAGCCGCTTCAAATTCCTTCTAGGCCATGGTCCTCAGTGAGTGTGGACTTCATCACAGGACTGCCCAAGTCACAGGGGATGGATGCCTTGATGATGGTGGTGGATCGCCTGACTAAATATGCAGAGTTTTTCCCTTGTCAGTCAACCATTTCTGCAAAGGTGGCAGGACAGATTTTTAAATGAGGTTTTTTTCTCCAGACATGGGGTGCCTGAAGAGATTGTGTCAGATCGTGGTCCACAATTAACATCTAAATTTTGGCTCCACATGTTGGGTAATCTAAAGATCAAGGCTTGTCATTTGTCAGCATACCATCCTCAGTCAGACGGCCAAACTGAGAGAGTAAATCAGATATTGGAGCAGTATCTGAGGTGCTATGTCTCAGGGCGGCAGGATGACTGGGTATATTGGGTGAAGCTGGCTCAATTTGCTTATAACAATCATAAACATTCATCCACGGGTATGACCCGTTTTTTTGCAAATCACGGCCAACACCCAGAGGGTATGGGGCCCAGGGAGCAAGGTTGGGAATCCAGCGGCAGATGAGCTGTCGTGAGATGCCGGGACACCCTGGAGCTCCTGAAAGAAGAATTTGGTGGTGGCGGTCGCGGCTCAGAAGAGGAAGGCGGACTGGCATAGATCTGTAGGTAGAGCTTTTAAGAGAGGTGATTGGGTCTTAGTGAATGCTCAGAACTAAGCCTTGCCTGTAAGGAGCCGGAAATTGGGGCCAGTGGCGTTGGGCCCATATCAGGTAGTGAGGGCGGTGAACGAGGTGGTATTTGAGCTGAAGCTCCCAGAAGGGTCAAGAAGCTCATCCGGTGTTGCATGTATCGCAGCTCAAGCCATTCTTTGGCCAGCCTCCTGAAAGGGTTTTCCTTTATTTCCAGCTGGAGGAGGAGCCGAAGAGTATGAGTTGAGGAGATTCTTGACACCAAAGTGGTGCGAGGACGTCATTCATTCTTGGTACATTGGGTGGGTCATCCTATTGAGGAGTCCACATGGCAGTCAGCTAGGGATTGTGCCAGATGTCCTGAGAAAATCCAAGAGTTCTTCCTGTCTAGGGGGGTGATGTGACGGTTGAGGTCTATCCTCAGCATCACATTGCCCTGATCTTTGGTAAGACAGGGCAGGCTGTGTCTGTATGTATGGAGGAGGAGGGGGCGTTGGTTCTGGCAAGGACGCCTAAGGGGCCGGAGCTTAGAGTAGGCCAAGGAGCAAGATGGGCGTCCAAGTCAGAACAAAACGGAAAACGAGAAAAATGGGTAGTTTCGAGATTCAATTTAGATTTAAATCGAGAATGGAATGAAACGGGTGCTTGGGAGTTTTGCAGTTTGATTGGAATTCGAAATGGAACTGGCGCGGAACCATTGAGGATCAGAACTGGCACGGAATCATTGAGTAAAGATTCCGCGATCCTGCTGTAAAGTTTACACCAAACATCATTTAAGTTGGCACCATAAGCTTATATTATATTTTATTTTAGCTTTTAGCCTGTGTATATAGGGAAGGAACTGGGAGCTGGAGGCTCCTCAGTTTTGATTTCTATCAACTTGGCTAAATATTAAATAAAAAGAACCTAAAATTCATATATTTATAATTTGGGTTTATTTTAAGATATTGCCTAACTGCAGCCATGTTTGGCTTAAATCAACAAAAGTTGGACTTTGAGAGTGAGCTTGGGAGGGCTATTGCCTCCCTCTATACCTTGTCTTGGAGTCAAGGCATGTTGCTGGGGTTAAGTATACTTGCAACTGTCTTCCAGGGGGTGCTTGTCCAATTTTGTAGCGCGCGCACCAGGAGAGTAGTATCAGGAGTCCTGTCAGCCCTATGGTCTTTAACATGGATCCTGTTGCCTAACTCATTCGTGGCTCATTAGAAGGAGCCAGCACGTTACACCTACAATAAATGCAACAGTTTTCTGAGTTGGCCTGAAGCTTGGCTAGCTGCTGATTCAGTCAGCATGAGCTTGCTAGTGGTGAAACGGATCATCCAAGATAGTGATAGCATATCCAAAAGGACTTCAAGGCTTCCTGGATAAAAAAGGGGCCGGAGAACATAACTCAGCTAAAAAACAGGTGACAAAGGGGAGGGCTTCAGCTTCTTTCCCCTCAGGGGCCTTAGACCTGGGGGCCATTGGGTCTTGTTCCCACAAGGGGGATGAGAGGCATATCGCCTATCCTGGCTGGTGCAGACGAGCTGCCCAGTACTTAAACATGGCGGGCATATGTCAGTTTAGGGGGTAGTGTGAGCTACTCCCAATTGCGGTCAGGCCCACATTTTTAAGTGGTGTTTAGATTTGTGCAGCCCTAATGTGGCGGGGGCAGTACCCTAGGTCTTCATAATGCAATAGTTGCCTGCACTAGGAGCCCCTCAGGGCTTTTAAAACTTAAAGATCCGCTCTGATTGCAAATGGAGAGCTCAACCTGGTGGAGTACAGTTTTTACAGGTTATGACTGGCGATGATGCTAAGTAGTCCTGGTACAGAATGAGGCCATAGGTCCACGCTTAACAGAGGCAGCAGCAAGAAAACACCACTGAACTAATGAGTTAGTTAAGTTCAAAGATGGACCTCTGAACTAAGCTTGTTAGTTAAGTCTTGAGAAGAAGCAATTGCTTGTGAAAAAAGTATTGATGGGTAATCTGGTCAAGTGGGGCGTGTGTTGGAAATTTGATTGACCACATTATCCATCTCACTTGCCAATTAGAATTTCAAATGTTGTTAAATGCAATTTATTGTTTGACGATGGTTGCCAACTAAATCATTAGTCACTAATAATCAAATGCTTTAATCTGATAATTAGTTAAGATTAATGTTCCATTGGGGATAATTTTCAACAATATTAATTAGGCAATTTGATGATAACTTGATTGCTGATAGTCATATTGACATAGTGAATAGTTCAAGCAGAGGCGCTGAACGATTAGGGTCCTTTTATGAAGATATTTAAGCGTTTTAACACTTTTTTCCTTCCTCTTGACATCAATTTTGAGCAATTTTTAGAAAAACAAGTCGATTTTCCACCACCGCCTCGCTGCACCAATCTCCAAATTTGTGTCCTTGGATCCACCACCTGCTGCCCCAGTATGGGGCAGCAGTGCTCCACCCACTAGCAGTTACCACCCAGCAGGCAAATGCGTGTGGACTGGCTCGTCCAGTCTGCCAAATAAATCCAGTTGCTATGTCCCTCCAAGGGACTTAGCATTCCACCTTGCACAATCCCACCCAACCCGTTCCCATCCCCTAGCCCTACCCCAATCCAATAATCACTTTTGCCTCTGCGTCAAGTATGGACGTCTCTCCCCATATGCCAACAAAGCAATAATTGAGCTGGCAACGGCCACCTTTGCGCCAGCAGTTTTATTGATTTCCGCCCTTACAAGGGCTATTTCAATATTGGATTCCCCACCAAAGAGGATGCAGCCGCTGCAGCAGCTACGTCATCAATATAGAAAAACACCCCCATTACCACCACCCAAACACGCCTCCCAGATGACATCACACTTGTGGTAACCTTTTCAAACCTCCCCTCACACCTTCCTCCTCAAACACTTTTTCGAGGAGTTGATGGTGTTTGTCCACTTATGGCGAAAACCCTATCCTCCAATTTATTTTCCCAAGTGGTGCTGAATGCATTGCGGCTCTCAGGAAATGGCCATCATTACCCCCAACCAGCTGAACATGGCCTAGCATATCCCACTGCACGCCTATATCCCTTCCACACCCAACACATCTCTTGGGCCCACACTAACAAGGGTCACACAATTTGCCCCTTTGCTTTGAATTGGACCACACCAAAAAGGTTTGTCAATATAATTCACACCCTGAGAACATGGTCAACTCCACCCATGAGGCCACACCAACAGCGTTCAAGTGGGGATTTTGGCTGCCCCCAACCCACAGTTTATGCACTCAAATCAGAAGCATAATCTAGCACATCTAACTCAAGCTGGCTAATGAATACCCATGCCAACCAATCAGGTGCAGGATTGTACCCATGTTTCATCCAGAAAATCTCCCACCCATAAACCTACCCAACCAAAATCACCTACCACCCTATCTTCCCAAACTACCAAATCCCTGGAACTTAAGGATGCAGTGACTGAATCTGATGAGATTATCCCACCACCGAGTAATCCAAGTGATTTAACACCCTATTTGAATTCTGACTTTGAAGCCCCAGTCCCGACCAATTATATGTCCAAAAACCCAAAACTTCCTTTTTCAAAGTGACCACCATCTTGCTGAGGCCGTGGTGGCCTACCCAATAACCCCCGTTTTCACAAAATGTGTGCAAAATTTGTCACAGAATTTAAAAAAGGGCTGCACCCCCTTGTTCCCCTCTAATTTTCCTCCTACCACAAAAAAAGAAATCCAACAACTATATGAAACTGCCACTACCTCTGTCAAGCATGTCGCTGAACTGGCAGATTATTCCTCGTTTACATGCACCACAAGATCCAATACTGCAAAATTGGAACAACTTCTTGATGCCTGCATCCAGTCTGAACACCACGTTGCCAAACTTATAGAGGCTTTAATCCAGGCCCAAATTGTTGATTTCAACAACTATCTACTTCACCTCAGCCCCTCATCCCAAGGATGCCCCAACCCCCCTCTGCTCTCAGCATTGATCTGCCTCTACAATGCTGATCCTGATGATGACACGCCTAATCCCTCCTCCCCCTCCGCCATGATGGGATAAGCGTCTCACCGCTGTGCCACCTGGTAGGTTATTTTCTCGTTTCTTTTGTGTCTCACTGCCCAAAATGGCAGTCAATTCATGTTTTTTAGTCGGTTTTAATTTTGGAGTTTTAGTTTTGGTATTGTCTGTCCCCTGGTCGGCTTGACTCAGTTAAAGAAAATGAAGCGTATTAACACTTGTTTTGGTGGTAGCTAGTAGTTGTAATTGGGTAATACGGCCTAGCCCATATGCATATGATTATTAACACAAGGGGATGGTTGCCAATCTGTGAAAGGGTACACTGCTGAGGATTAACTAAGATGAAGGCATTCACCATCATCATAAGTTAATCCTAAGGGTCAGAAGTTTTAGGAGACCAATCAGTTGATTTTCAGAGAATTATATGAAAAGTTGTTCGCCTTCTGCTTATAAAAATCCCTAGCATTCTCTAATAAAAACAGAATTCAACCTATATAATTATCATATTTAGTTCTAAATTAGAGATTAAAGGGAATAAAAAAGTCCCTTGTTGTTTTTATCAAGTTACAGTTTACCAGAGTGGATTTGAAGTCACTTATTTTGAAGACTCAACCTACTAGTTGTCACCATACAGCTAGTGCTTTTATTAGTCTACAACCAACCCGTGCCATAAACTAACCCAAAATATTACAGTAATCCAGCCCTCAAACCAGAAATTTTATCTTAGTACACCATTGCAGGGACACTGCGCACTGACTGAAACCGGATTTACAACCCAAACTTAAGTGAGTTTTTGAGGACAAATTTTTAAAGCCTCATAAAGGTTCACTGCAAGTGCACAGTAACACGTAAACTCATAAAAATTAAAGTGGCAAAGCTAATACAAAAACCCATCCAAAACCGCTCTCAAAGATGATAACTACACGCCTGGAGATTTCCCTGCTTCTTGCACTCTCTCTCGAAAAATTCTTTAGAGCTTTTGCAACAAAATAAAGTTTAGGGCCTAAGGGGCCCTCCCCTCGCTCCTAGGGAGTGATGAGGTCTCTTTCACAATAGGGATGTTGAACATCGCCATAATTAAGGCCTCTCCTTCCTAGGCTAAAAAACTGTTTTTCCTTATAAAACTTACTTATGGACATCCTGGCCATTCAGGAGACCCACTGTCTGCACATTGTCAAAGATGCATGGGCAACTATGCTTTTTTCCCACTCCTTTTGGTCGCCACACTGTGAGGGTGCTTATAAATTTGAACCATGATTCAAATTTTAAACCAAAATACCTTTCTTGATGAACATTTTCTGGTTGTGTCCTTTTTGTGGGGCACCAAAGTGAACACATTAGTTAACATTTACGCCATGACCTTTGTGCAGGTTCTCCGGAAAGTTCTCTAGGCCCTAAATTCTCTTCCACTCCCACACAATTCCTTTGTGATTTGACGTCCTAAACTGTTGGGGCAACTTAACTACCGACTGCTGACCTTCAACACTTGCCCCCCGCAGGGGCATGTCAAACTTAGCGTCTTGAAAGCCACCTTGGGCCTTTTTGTTACCCTCCCCAAGCACGTGCCGCTTGTACCTAACATGTCCTGTCCCCATGTGCACAAAGGACAACTGATGTATATGTCAAAGATAGTTTTTATTTTTGCTCTATTTTATTTTTGCCCTTAGATCTTTCAATTCACAGCCACGACAATAATTTCTATGACCACAGGATAATATTGGTGTCCTTTACTCTGTCAAGACTGGTGTCACAGGCTTCCAAATGAAGTAAACTTCGCCAGCTGATCTCACACCGCCCACCTTTCCACGTTGGTTGGACACAAATCTTCAGCTCAGGATTTCACAACTCCTTTCTGTGCTGATCCCCTATCTTCATGGTCAACCTTTAAAGCAAACACAATCTTCCAGGCATGCCACATCTTGTTGCTGCGCTCGTGAGCTGCCTCAGCAGTCATTAAGAGCACCCTAGCAAAGGTGACCACCTGTAGAGTAATGTCCCCACTGTAGGAACAGCTCTGCTTGGGGTCGTGAATGATAGAAGTGTCTTCCCGTCCAAACGCGCTAGTAAGAAAACACAAGCATCGTGTTTGCGTTAAGTAAAAGGCAAAAATTATTATGGCAGGAAAAACGTGCCTTGAATACTTTTTCCGCCAATTATTTGCCCTGTGACAGAGCTTGGACTGCACACAGGTGAGGCGGCTGTACAATTCTATCGCAGAAACACTGGAGGAGGTGTCAGTCAAGATTAAAAACTAATACTCTTAGTTGCACATATCTGTCCCAGGAAACCTGCTGAAATTGATGGATTCCTTGCTGGTGCACATATATGCACCATTTACTGCTATCTGAAGTTAATTAATATGATCACCTGTAACGAACTCTGGTACCCCAACTAAAAACAGCACAGTAAAAGCCCAGTTCTAGTTAGGATTCCTCATGAGTTCTATCAAATTATTATTAATATATCCTCCTTAATGCTTGCCTCTACAAACAAATGTCTCATAGATACGCGCCTCCTTCCTGGGGCCAAGAGGCCTATATGATAACGTTGTTTAAAGAAGGGGGATACCTAAACTTGGCGAACTGGCGCCTATCTCCATCACTAATACAGATTTCAAGTTATTTACTAAAATAATAACTAACATCTAAAGGAAAGTTGCCTTTGAGGTAATCTACCCTGAGCAATTTGGCATTATCCCCAATTGGTCAATATTGTACAACATACACATCATGGCCAATATCTGCCAATCTCCGGCTACTGAGGCGTTTGTGTTTTTAAACCAACAGAAAGCTTATGATAAGGTCAATTGAGATAACCTCAAGGCCTTCTTTACAGGTTACAACTCCCTCCTAGTTCATCAGCTGGGTAACGTTGTTCACCTAATCTGCCATTATGGCAATACATGGCCCGGGTTTCTTCACTTATTTGGTTCGCCTTCAAAGGAGTATCAATCGAGGGGACCTTTTGAGCCCACTTTTATACTACTTCAGCCTCGACCCACTCCTCCGCAGTGTAAATGCACATCTTACCAATGTTCAGAAGCATGGCCAGGCACTAGTCATGATGCTTGCATTTTCTGATGACTTTATGGTTGGAATATCTATATACCATAATGCACGCACACTGGAGGCAACTATCCGGGGTGCTCCAGGGTCAGTAACGCAGCCTTCAATGCCTCCAAAGTTGACCATTCTCCTCAGAAGATACCAAGCCTTCTGGTCTCTGGCGTCCCTCAATCAGAGTGATCCAGCAGCTCAGTCTCTTATTAGCTTACCCAGGCAGTCACCCCATTTCGCCCCTCTAGTACTCCCCTTTGTTTCCAGACCCACATCTGGTCTAGCGCGCCACTTGGGAGTTTGGCTGGAAGTGGGAGTTACGCCACTTTGTTAATGGAGCGCCACATCTTGGACAACGTCACAAAAAGCAATGATCCCTTAAAGCCCAAAAACTAATCTAACAAGTTGGGTAGTGCTTGCCAACTCTCTTCTCCTGTCAAAAGTCTAATTTGCTACCCATGCTATCGCTTTTCCCCCTCCTTTTTTTCTTCTCTTTATGCCCTACATCAAGGGTGGCTTTGGCAAGCCGCCCTACCCCTGTACGCGTTGATTTCCTGTTTGGTTCACATCATTATGTTGGTATGTCTCCTGCTCTACTACGTGGACAATGCCTCCAAATAATTTTGCCGCCTGGATTATATTGCTACAGTAACTAAATCCACCCAATCTTCCCAACACTGGTTATGATTGGCATGCTCCAACCTTGCCCACGCTCTCTGCCTCCACAACCCAAACCACCTAACTCTCTACTTGCCTATTTGGACTCTCACACCTCTGCTGTGGGCCCACATGCAACTTCTGCCCACTTCAAAAAGTTCCTCTTAACTATGCAGAGCGCAGAATGGAAGATCAGATTCAGTGGCCACACCTCCCAGAGGTGTAGCCCTACCCCACGTTTTAAACAAGAAGTCTGTGAGCAAGTCGTTTTAACCAATTTGGTACCCCTTTGCCCCCCTACCATTGCCCATGTGGACTACCTTGAAATGTTGGACATCCCGTACTTTTTGGAAACCCAGAAGGACAATTGGAGGTACGCCCACCACCCTCTATTACAGCCCCAGATTCGCGCCCATGTGTGGTGATACCTGAAGTGGGTATGACATACTGCGTAGCAGTCCAACACCCCTCAGTCTTTGTGCGTTGTGTGTGGCCAATACATGAGTTTAGTTCACCGCTTGGAAGATTACCCGCCCTCACAAGAGATCTGGCGTAATGTTAAGCGTCTCTTTTGCCCGGAGCAAGTGCAGGCTTTCAGCCTGTCTAAGGACATCTTCGCCTTTTCCATGACCTCCCCTATTCACCCTTCTTTTCGCGCCTTTGTTGTGGAAATCACTATGTGAACGATACACAATGTTATCCTTGACGCTCTTTCTGGATCTAACCCCATCCTTTGAGAAGCTGTGCGTTGCTTCCATTCTCACCTTACAGATCACTTCCAATCCAGGTTGTTTGGAAATTTGCAATACCGCCAACAACGGTTGGTTTCATCCTGGTTCCATGTTTGGTTCCTCACCTCAGACCCTTTCCTTCATTCATTCTCAATATTGGCTCAGGCCTCTTCTGACGTTCCTCCTCTTCCTTACATCAGCGGTTCCGCTGGCAACAGGAGGTAGATTTGGGTCCTCTTGGGTGCCTCTCTTCTATCTCAATGTTCAGTTGTTTGTCCAAAGTGTCCATCCCAGGGTTGTCTTTTCCCAAATAAAAAAGAATTACTTTCTTGATGAACTTAGCAAAAGTCCACAACTGTTACACCTTGGACCCACAACTTGGAACCAAGTTTATCATTGGTTTAAAGCTATGTTTAGCAAAAAGGAGTTCACTTAATGGAAGTATGCTAGGCGTTGCTGTAGCTTAATTGTGGCAAAGAAAGGTGTGAGGCCCAATATTAATAGTCAGCCACCGTGTAACACCACAGAAATTGTATCAAACACTAATTCACTTGTTCTTTTTGCTTCTCCAACTGTGGATGGAAGGCAGTAAAATGATGCGGACAAATATGAAGAGTCTTTTACAACTCTTCAAAAAATATGATTTTGAACTGAGGTTCACTAAAATTATTATCTCCTGGGTATGCTATGAGCTGAGAAACGTAGAAAAAAATAATTTTGCCATCTGTGCTACTTTATTGTGGTGTGACATGGTATAAAATGGGCGAACTTGGTAAACCGGCCCATCACCATGATAACATCATACCCCTCTGAGTGGTTAAATTACACTATAAAGTCCACTGAAGGGGAAGTCCAAGGACTCACTATATTTTGAATGGTAACAAATAAGCCAGCAAGGGGCTGACGGTTTGGTTTCATTATGTTGCAAACAAAGCACTCCTTGGTATACCGTACAACCTGTGCTAATATCCCATCTAGTTATATATGCAGTGGATAAGATCCTGTGTTTTCGCCTTCCCAGGATGCACCACAGTTACCCCATGTTAATGCTCCTTGATTATTTATAGGCGAAGAGGTTCAATGGGAACCCATAATCATCCCTGGAACCGCACCACATCCTTTATATGTTACTTCTTTAATAAGTCTTCCTGTTTCCAAATGCACTTAGAAAGAATCAAACTATATTCTGGGGACAAAGATTGTGACGAGACAATCCACCTAAACATACTATAATCATCTAGGTTTTCTAGGGAAGCAAGACCCAGAGTACCAATGACTGTAGATGGCTTAATAAACATAATCTTACCACGAGGAATCAACAAATGAGTGCTATGAAGATCTACTTCCTTGGGGTCAGGAGCTAATGCAGGATGCGACTTAAACATTAGTCAGATCATTCTCCTTACCTCATGTAAAATCATACGAGAATATAAACTTTGTAAGGGTATCATGTAATGAGATTGTCGTGGGGTTAAAAATGAAGGGGGCAGTATTACAAAACAGCGCTCGTTGTTCAGTGCAAACCCAGAATAGTTAGTAAGAACCATGTAGATTATGGCGCTAGTAAGGTAATGCTTCCACTACCGCCAAAATTCTTTGTCAAAAATAGAGTAGATTAACTCAAGAAAGGCATCTTTTTGGAAAAATCTCCTACTACGCTCAACTCCGTCTTTGACCATTTGTAACAGAGAAGCAGCAATAGTAAAATGGGAAGCGTCGCTAGTTACTATAAACTCCATATCAGAGTCCACATAATGAAGTGATGACGTGGAAAGCAAAGTGCATTTCACAGCATGATAGGCATCCTCGAGTAAAGATAACTACTGAACAATTTTAGTTTCACTGTCCTTATACAAAGGTTCTTCAACCTCTAAGAAACTTGGCGTAAGCTTCTTAAAGGTTATGTCCTCAAAAAGCTCCTCAATATTTTCACTGAGGTTGGTGTGAGCCAATCATATATTGCCTTCTCCTTATCTGGAGTGATTATATGGCCTTTGCTTAAAACAATATTGCTCAAGGAGGTGCACTGAGACTTTAAAAGCTTTCATTTATTGATCTTTAACCTCAAATCTATTTCTCTCAAATTCTCTATCACTTTCCGCAGATAGATCTCATGGGATGCTTGATCCGTGGAGAAAACTAGGAATTTGTCCAAATATCCACAGCGCATAAACCCAACAACTTCCCCGCCGCTGCATCAATATGATGTTAGAAAGATTGCGTGAACATTTTTGAGACCAAAAGGAATGACCAAGACCTGGATAATCCCCTTCCTGGTACAAAATGAAGTGAGACATTCCTGCCCTTTTTGATGCGGATCTAGTTAAAAGCGTTTAAGAAAGCCAACTTGGAGAAGACTTTGGCCTTCTTCACATAGTGGTCAATATGTGCCTCCATAAAAGTGCGATGCAGATTGGGTATATTGGCATCATACAAGTTATCATAGTCTATGTAAGAGCGTATAGTACTATTTAATTTTTAACAAAGATCAATGGTAAACACACTGGAGAAATATTCTGAAAGATGGATACTTAAGATAATTGCTCTGTAATTCAAACATCTAATGATGGTTCTTCCCACAAAGTCAAAGGGTAGATTAGGGAGGAAATGAAATCCAGTTCCACTGTGAGATTAAAAATCATAATCAAACTTTAAATGTCCCATTAAGACATTTGCAGAAGCCGTATCAAATGAAGACTCATAACTCATCCAAACAAAAAAGTAAGGATACTTCTGAAATGAGCTTCAGCAGAGGTGCAAAACTGAGTTTGTGTACACTGGTTTATTAAGGAAAATGGGCCAGCGTTTCTACTTCTGACAAAAGAATTGAATTTCTTTTTCTATTTTCTGAAGACAAATTCAAGGTATTGTCCTTCAAATTGGCATGGATATCAAATTTACGCCACCAGCCAACTCCCAAGATAATTGATAAACCAGGCTTTTTTAGTAAAATGTGGTCAGCCAAGTTGTAATTACCAACTTGATAATCCACTAAACCCTTAAACTCCAATGTGAGATAGGCTGAGAGGCACCTTCCCTAACCATACCACCAGGTAAGTAGTAAAACTTAAGGTATTTATCTAGGTTTTAGTAAAAAAGATTCTCAGAGGCACCGGTATCAACCAAAATGGGTGCCCTAAAGTTCCCTGAGGGAAGAAAGAATAACAAAAAAGTACCTAGTTACTCTATATTTAGTACACAGAGTGCAACCAAACCAAAAGCAAGATCTTCTTCAAAAATTATAATGTCACCTGAATGTGCATTTGATAGTAGAATTCAGAGGGATAGTTTACCATTCTTGTGACTGATGATACATACTCACTAACATTTTCTGTTAATCATTATCATGGTTACATGACACAATTGAGTGCACTGAATGTAGATATAAGGCTTGGCGAGAGGAGGCTAAAAGGATAAAATTGGTGGCCCTCCCTGACCTGAAGCATACCGTGGACCAATGCTGGGTAAAGGCAAGATGTGACCAAGTTGGTCCTGGGGGTATGCGTAATAGTCAGCCCAGCGTTACATTGAGGGCATTAAAACTCACCAGATTCGTTTCTAAAACAACTTTTATTACAGTTGCATGGAGATTGGGGCTTGAAACCCGTTCATTTTAAAATATTGCTAAATCTGGGTGAATTCAAATACAACCAACACATTGAGTTTATCTTACTCAAGCTACAGTACCATGGCTGATGGTAGTGTGTGCTTATTGGTTCGTTTGAACTTAGTACCACTACTGCAGATTGATGATTCTCCATTAGTTTTTATTCATGATTCCTTGAGACCAACCTTCCTTATTGGTCAACTTGCTTAATAAAAACCCTGTTAGTTTTATGTTCTTGCATGGTCCCTTGGGAAAACCATTGCGTTGACTTTCTAAAGGAGGTCTCCAACAACATGGGACATTTTATTTTATCAGAAGTTATCAACAGAATCTGTTGCACACTTGGGCCATCCTGGTCCCCTCCAGATTGAGGCACCCAAGCGTCCTGACACACATCTACACTTGGGTATGAACTCCTCATTGAAGTCCAACCAAGTTCTGTCATTTATTTGTTATCTATTTATATATTCTGTGTCATATACTGTTTCTCTGGGTCCCCTCTGCTCCAGAACCTTCCAAGGTGCCCTGTTTTCAATTTTTACTGATGATTAGTTCCCTTGTAGTGTGGATGTACATGACGCACCACCTCTCTGGTTATGAGTTAGTTACAGATACTCTCTTGCTAATCATACATATTGTCATATCTTTTATATGAGTTTTTCTACCTCTTAAGTGCAGCAAATAATGTTGGGAAAAAGTTGAGAATTCTCAGTGGTGATATAAATTAGAGAAATTATCTCTGACCTGACCCTTTAATGCTTACAAAGTCTATGTTTGTTTCTATAAATTTCTGTTAAAAATGGAGTTTTTGGGTTGCAACAACATACCTGATTAATACCAAGCTAAATATTACAAACCATCACCATTATGACAAGACTCTCTTCCTGTGAGGTTTGCATTATTATGTAAATGTAGTTTTATAATAGGAAGGTTATAAGATGATATAATAACTATAACTTTAGGTTTATACACCTGCTGACCCTCAAATTTCTATAAGAGCAAAGGCGTGGCACTGTAAGATTCTGCCATTTTTAGAAGAGAAAAGTCTTATAAGGGCGGTATGATAGGAGAGGCTTCAGTTGAAACAACTATGGCTAAATTAATAATTCATTAAAAAGATAACTCAAGGCTAAATCCCTGCTGAGCCTAAATACCTATAATAGTGAAGGCGTGGCACTAGAAGATGCCGAAATTTTTAAGAGAAAATTAGGTCTTTCAAGGGCAGTATATATATGGGTGCTGCGGGCGAAATAACTGCGGGAAAACTTAACTGAGACATTATTTAAAACATAAATGTTAGAACTTCACTGACCCTCAAGTTCTCTTAAGAAAGATTTATGGAAGTAAAAGAATAATTTTTTCAAAAGAATTGTTGCTATCAAAGGCGATATTTATAGGGGTCTCAGTTATGAAACATTCGCGGCCAAATTACTGGACACTTCCTTTGGATGGGGTGGTGAAATTACTAAGAAGAGCACTAATCTTGTGCGGAGATGGCAGGTAGAGCCCGCCATACCCAAATGTACATTACCCAACAGGTTACGCTTCTTTAAGAAGATGAAATTCTGATGACGTTGAGCCAAAGTAAGGCCTGGACCTGACCGCAAGTTCTATACAAATTAAACACCAAAGAACTTCCTTCTATAATGGTCGGCAAGAACACATGGAAGTTTGGTTTAAGAAGGCGAGGGTTTCTAAGTTTCCAGAAGGCGTTCCAAATCTTCTATCAACTTCCAAAAATTAGGCTGAATCCTGAAAGCTATAGTTACTAAGTAATATGAACTGGGTGAAAGGAGACGCAACAAGTCAGCACCACAAGGGGCAAACAAGATTGTTTATATTATAACTGATAGAAGCTTCAAAAAAATTGAAGCCAACGCCTGCTTAATTTCAATAATTATCTTAGAGTAGGGTTCAAAATAATAATAGAAAAGCCTAGAAAGGTCCAAAACTACCAGGTATGTGAAAGAAGATCAAAACCTTTCTGTAAGCAGTTTAAAAACGCTGAGCTGTGCGGATATCAAACAAAATGATAACACTATACTGAGGAGAATTGTAACCACAACAAACAATCAGCCCACCTCATTACCAATAAAAAAGAGATTTACACAAAAAATACAACAAGAATAATAAAAGAGAGCTGGTCATCTATTGTGAGGAGAGTATCTCAAAGTCTCTAAGAAAAGACTATTAATAGGATTAAGGAACCCCCAACGCTTAAAGTTCACACCTTCATAGCTTTTAATTAAAGCCTAGAATACCTCCATAAGGGGTTAAACCGCAAGATCATCAAAGGGTAACAGAGGATAAGTAAATATATTATAAATGGCCTTATTGAAAGGAAGAGATTACCAACATAGAGATTGATCAAATAAACTCTACTAAAAAAACTTGAGTAGATAGGCATGTATCATTTTTTGGGTCTTGTAATTGATTCTATCTAGTAAAATAAGACCACCATTGATAGTAGCTTTATATCTTAAGAATGGAAATTAAAGGCTTTTTTTATTAGCTGGATATTGCCATTTTATAGATATTAAATTTTGTAAAAGAAGTAAATCTTTGTTTAAAAATCAAAAATAATTTACCATCATCTTTTAAACTTTAATGGTTGATATTAAACCCTGTTGATGTAATGTCTTAGATCTATCACAAGATTTTGTGAGATTAACCTGGGTCTGCTTAGTCTTACCAGTCGTTGATCCGCGGTATATCTGAGATCTGGGAAGTAGGCCAACTTGGCCCCTTTGGCCTTTCTTACTTCCACCTAGTCCACGTGATTTATATAAAAATGTCATGTGGCGTGACAGAAACCTCAGTGGCTAAATATATTATTTGACTCTAATTGGGGAGGAGAAATTCCTAATAAGGCATTTACTTGATCAAAGTTGTTATGATAAAACAACCATACCCAAGCGTTTTATTATATCTGGCCAAAAGAAAATGTTGCTCTCTTAAAGTCAAACATAGGTAAGGCTTATCCTGATTAAAGATTTATATAATATTCTTTGAGTGGCTCGCCTGACAAAGGAAAAAAAAATTATGGAAGGTTTAGGAAGACACATCTGATTGATGTGCTTCCAGAAGGCGTTCCAAACCTTCAATGTAATCCCATAAATTAATGCTAGGCTAAAAACTATAAAGATCTAGTCTGCAGCACTGGTGTTGGGATTTTTGCCCATATTTCCATTTGTCTAGATTACCAGGAATTTCTAGGGGATAATTCCCTACTGCGAGGTGAATTAGAAATCAGTTGAACCTGTTTTAGGGTAGCTATGTTTGGGGGATTTTAGGCTATTCACCAGTTGGATCTGTCAGAGATTGATCTGGACAAATGCTCAAGATCTCGTCAGGCAGAGTTGCCAACAAAACAGGGGCATCTGATAGTTGATTAACTATCAGGTGTACCAACTGGGATCAGTTGGGTTTCATCACCAACCAATTTAGGAATTCAAGGTGTAATAATGCAAGGCAAGTGATGCTGCCTGCAACTAGCAAATTGATCAGTTGGTTCATGACCTGCCTTAATGAGTAACAAGTCCCATTACCTAAGCAGGTCGCTTGCCAAATATGGTTGGTTCACTTGAATCGAGAGGAAAACTTTAGGGACACATTTTCCAACGCTTTTTGTTTTAGGTCTTGAGGATGTCCAATGCGGAATCTTAGCCAGGATGGGAAAGACCATTGCTGCTGAGATGAAGATGGGTGATTCATTGGCAATGGCTGCTGTTTCATCAAAGAGGTGTCAACTGAGGGTTGGGCGCCTAATCCCCCACTATAGATTTCCTAGAATTCACTATTAATAAAAAACAGTAGTAACACAGTAGAACAGAAAAACAGTAGTACATAATATACAGTAGATATCTTAGCTTATTACTTTATCAGCATTCATTTGTTCTATTCTTCTCAGTGATATTATTGCTGTGTGCAATCATTTGGGAGACACTTTTTGGAAAAAAGTAAGGATCTGAGCGGAGACCCAGAGAAGAAGCAGAATCGAGTTTGGGATTGCTTCCAACTGTGTGTTGAACCAGAGAAACTATAATCGGGAATCTAAGAGATCAGGTTAGAAAGTATGAGAGATTAAATCCCTATTTCAAGACATCAGTGTTATTTTTGAGAGGAAATACTGGCTGAGCGTTGGGCCAATATCTAATAATTCCATTCAACTATGGGTAATAGTCGTCATACTATTATCAACTGATCATATCAACTATTATACAATGTGGACAAATTGCACAAAACCCAAACCTCTGCAAGTAATAAGTTTATAGGGGTTTTGGATAAAAATAATCAAAACCCATAAATTTTTACAACTGGGTAAAAGTTGATGTACCAATTTTGCTCTATGAGGAGTTGGACAAGGGCTGTTTAAAAAGGTATTAAAATAAGCCTTGGAAGCAATAAAGGCCAACACCTGCTTCAATTCACTAATCATATCTAAGGTAGAGTTGGAATAGGTCTGTAGGAATTCAGCTTTTGGGGTGCTCACTGATTCTAAAGCCTCTGGATCCCACAAAGTTTTAAATAAAAATAAAGAATTAGCGCTACTAAAAATTGGGTTTTTTATGTTTTTATTAGGAGCGCGAGGGTTAAGCTAAAAGTGATCTTTCCAATTTTCGACTATTAGTATTTGTACTATTTTCAAAAGTTGGAGGGAATTTGGGGATAAGTTTGGAATAGCCTTGATGCTTCCAATTTAGGTAATATGCTGGAATAGTATATCACAACTCAAGAACTTGCTCTAGGGCAGTGGAGCAAAAGAAGAGAAATTGTGATTGGCCAGAACGTACCCATGAGGTAACTTTTTATGAACTTAAGCCAATCATCACCCAAGAGATTTCTTGCACCTTGGGTGACCCCCGCCAAGCCTATAAAAGGGGGTCTCCGCGTAGGTACATTGAAGGACTTTGGAGTGGTGGGAGGAGTGCCTTCTGTGATAACCCCAAAGTCTGATGTGTGGTCGGAGTAATCTGACCATTTTATTTTATGTTTGATGCCCATAGAGGTTTCAAACTCATGTTACCCCAATTAGCGGGGTTCCACTAAGAGTCAGCCAGGGACTTTTGGCCAATCTCGCTGACATTGTTATTAACATTACTCTTAATAGCATCGGAAAATCACAAATGGCTGACATTTCCCTTGCTCAGCAGAACTCAACCTAGGGCATTCTTATTTTTAAGCTGCAAAAGGAAATGTCCGACATCACCCCCTCAAGAATGTTGAGGGGGGCAAGTAGGGCCAGAGGAAATGGCCATGTACGCGATTAATTGTGATACCAGTAGCTAGATTTTTGTTAGAGTACTCGTTTCTCTCTTGTAAATGATGGTGAAAGGACCCTTTCAAATTGATCCAAGTTTACCACTTCTGGGGGTGATGCGGTTATGGTAGTACAGCACCATGTTGGATACTTGTAAGTAGGTAAGGGAGTACAGTACTCATTTGCAGCCTGCCCTTCTTTTGTTACTGTTTTGTCTAAATCAATCCTAGCTTTGGATTGGAGTTAAATTATGCACTGAGCCAATCTTTTAATAACTTTCTCCAGTTCCTCAACTTTAGAGGAGAATACATCCTTAGCTTAGAAACAGGTATGCCTGGTTCCCGCCCATACAAGACATGGAATGGAGACATTTTCAAAATCTGGTGGTAGCTAATCTGATATGCCATAAGAGCACTATGCAAGTATTGATCCCAGTGAAGAGGATCAGATGAAGCCATCTTTCTCAGAATGGAAACCAAAGTTCCATTTTCTCTTTCCACTGTCCCGTTAATGGAGGGGTTATAAGGAGCTGAGAAAATTTGTTGTGCTCCCATATATGTGGCCAGGATTTTGACTACTCTGGAGGTGAACTTCTTACCATTATCACAGAGTAATACTTGGGGGCAACTGCGTTGGGTGAAGATGTGTTGATGTAAGAAAGTGGCGGTGGCCTTAGCTGTTTGAGCAGGGAGAGCCATGGCTTCAACCCACTTAGTGAAGTGGTCGATAGTCACTAGGATCTATGCGTTTTCATTAGTAGACTGAGGAAGGAGACCTATTAAATACAAGCTGATGGTGTGAAATGGTTGTTGAGGGGTAGTTGGTTGATACTGGTATCTAAACTTGAAGCCCAATTGCTTCTTACAAGTAAGGCAGGTTTTAAAACATCAACAATAGACTCCATCATTCCATCCCAGTAAAACCGATCCTTAATCCACTCATAAATTTTATTTGCCCCTCCATGACCTAGAGTGGAACGTGCTTCTAGGATAGCAGGTACTCATTCTGAGGGTCGAAGGTAAGAGAGCCATTTTTTACCCACTTGTTTATACAGCTTAATATCCTCCACCTTTGTGTTGTGGGAGTGCCGGAATAGCATCTTCTGGACGGGCTCATCCTCATCCTCCCATTCATTTGGTGTCATTAATAGATCATGCAACCTCTCCGCTTCACTGCTATCCAAATGAAGGACTGACAGCCTCGTCAACCCATCAACATTTAAGTTGCAGGTCCCAGCTTAGTGTCTAATTTTCATATCATAAGGCTGGAGCTTTAGAGGCCAACGAGCTAATCAGCTAGTATGGTCCTTCCAATTTTGTAACCTTTTTAATGAAGCGTGGTCTGTAACCACAGTGAAGGTGGCACCATATGAAAAAGGGCGGTAGTGCTTCACAGCTAACAGAACAGCGAGGCACTCCTTCTCAGTTACACTATAATTGCGTTCCGCTTTTAATAGCATCTTACTGAAATAGGATACTGGATGATCTACACTTTTTTCATCTAATTTGGCTAAGATGTCCCCAACAGCATAGTCTGAAGCGTCAGTAAACAGGATAAAAGTTTTATTGTAGTCTGGGTGTCTCAGGATAGGACCTTGTTGTAACAGTTGTTTCAACGTCTTAAAAGTGACCTTCTGTTCAGCATCCCAATAGAAAGGGTGTTCTTAGTCAATAAACGAACTAATGGTTCTCTGAGATGGGCAAATTGGGGATAAATTGATGGTAATACCCCATCATCCCTAGAAATACCTGAATGTCCCGCAGATTCTTAGGGGGAGGCATCTTCGAAATTGCTTCAACCTTATCTAACATGGGTTGAATTCCTTTTTGGGAAATGATGTTTCCAAGGAAATCCAATTTCTTTTGGAAGAAGGTACATTTGAAGGCTTCAACTTAATATTTGACTTGCATAATCTTTAAAAACATCTCCTTCAGATAATCGAGATGTTCATTGAAGGTTCATGAGAATACTGTGATATCATCAAGATATACAATGACATAAGTTAACATTAGGTCCCGTAAAATATGGTTTATTGCCCGCTAAAAAGAGGCAGGTGCGTTACACAACCATTGCGGTAATCAGGTTGGTTGTAAAAGACCCTCACTACAAATGAGGGAACATTTCTCCTGATCTTCAGAGGAAAGGTCCATTTGTCAATAGCCACTAGCCAAGTCCATGGAAGAGAAGAAGTTAAGCCAGAGATCTGGACCAGGGCGTCATCAATGCGTGGGACAGGATAACTATCCTTTTTTGTATGATTATTTAATTTTTGGTAGTCCATAACTATTTGATGACCTCCGTTTTTTCTTTAATAAGCAACAGAGGGGAAGATCAAGGGCTTTGTGAGGGAACTAACAATCCCGCATCTAGCAATTGCTGGAGCACCGTCCTCAATTGCTCTTCTTCCACCTTTGACTTATGCTAAGGTTTAGAACGAATAGGGCGGGCATCACCCACATTGATGGAGTGACACCAGCCTTTCATGTGACCATAGTCATGGTTTAATCTAAAAAAGATGTCGCTATATTCATCTAATAAAGTATGAATTTTTTCCAATTCAACTGGAGTTAACTCATCTGAAATATGAACGTTAGGTAGAGTGCACACCATGTTATCTGTAGGCAAACCCAAATCTGCCCTAGAGCCAACGGAGTGATACGTTCAATATCTTCTACTGAAAGTAGGAAGCCTCAGCCAATCTCCTGGTGTTTTCGAATGATCATGTCTTTTTCAGTGAGGTTTCCTAGCAAAAGGGTAATAGGCCTCTGGTAGGCTGGGTCTAGTACCCCAGGCAATACCCTAGGCTCTAAGGGGCTAACGCCCTCAAGACTTGTGATATGCAACAAGAAATGGTGTGGGATTTGGATTGTGATTATAGTGTCAACCACGCGTTGTTCCCCAGATTTAATCAATACCTCATCTGCAGCATAGAAAGGGATGGCATCTTTTTCATTCACAGAATTGGGGAATTTCTTAGTGTGACGTCCCAAGGTGGAGTAAGATAAAGTCATAGCTGAGAAAGGGTATTCAATCAGGAAAGAGTACCCATGCTTGCTGTGTTCTTTGTTAGTTAAGACTAATGGAACTTCATATCCTAATAAAGAGAGGTATCCTTGCTTCATGTTTATTATTCCCTCGTATTCAATCATAAAATGAGTGCTAATGAGCATATCATATGTATTGTTTTCCAAAGCCACAGCAGGGGCTGATAAGATAAGCTTCCCAAAGCGAATGGGAAGGGAAGAGTATGCCCCAACGGCATGGATATTATTGTGCCCTGCAGTTCCAGATTCTTGTGTATACTCCAAGTCAGGAGCTAGCTTAATCTTCTTGATAAGCTTATTGGAGAACACATTAACTGGGGAGCCAGTTTCCAGGATAGCAACTATCTGGACCTTTTGAATGACCACTTCAACTTTGGTATGCGTTCCTCCAAATATAGGCGATAAAGCTAAGACCTCCTGGAACTGGAAGGTAGAGGTTAATTTTTAGCAGTCTCAGGATATTCGTTCATTATGATTATATGGGATGAACCCGCTGAAGAGGTAGAATCAAACCAGCTAAGCATTGGTCACCATCACTGGCAGTGTCAATCACTTTATGGATGCCCTAGTATTTGGCTGAGGTACGTTTCCTCAGGTATGGTGGTTTTGTCTACTCCTCCAGCGCTCAAATGATCAGGCACCTCTACTTACGTGGGGACTCCAAATATTTAGTACCCAACATCATCATAACCCCCTCAGATTCCTCCCCAAGAGTATTCGCAACAACAGGCAAGGCAGCGATGGAGGTAGGGGGATGGCTACAGTAGTTTGGGTAGCCTTAGGATACGCATCTTCCAGCTTGGCTGGAAGAGAAGGCACAGAGGCGTTAGTGAGCTTGAGCGGGCGTATGGCTGTTACAACCTTACAAGGCTCTGATTCATTAGAATGAGTGATAACCTTTTTAAGTCGCACTGATGGAGCAGGTTTTGTAGGGAGGATAGGCACAGGTGAACGCACTCCCAACTGCTCAACAAGCGGTAGCTCCTCAATGGTGGGAGCTGAAGATTTCACCTCAGCGTCACTTGTGTTAGCTCATAATTGGAATTTAGCATCTTTGAACAAAGCCTCTTTAATGTCGCGGAGTTTTTAAAGTGGCGCTTCACTGAGATGATGTGTCTGGTTAGAGAGAGTCGAGAGGGTAGCTCAGTTTACAGGGCGGCGATGACATCATCAAGGGTAAGCATGTTAGAGGTGGTCAACCTTTGCGCAGCGAGGTAAAATCATTCAGCAAAGGCAATGGTTGATTCACCTTCCAACATACTTAAGAGCATAAATGCCTGTTTTTCCCTGTGTAGACTCTGTTTGGATCTGAATTAAGCCAGAAGAGCTTCCTTCACCTCTTCCCAAGTGTATGAAGGTTTCAGGTTAGGGACTATCATCTCTTGCGCTAAAAACTTAAACAAGGAAGGATGTGGCGCACTTTTTTGCTTGACTGAGGCGCCATCCATAGCGGCTTCATAAACGTATAGTAAGGTAGAAATTCTCCCTTCACCAGGGGTGAACTTGTCTTAATGGGGAGTTTGTAAGGGCGCTGTTCAAGCTCCTCAAGGCGCGACAAAGTGCTGGTTAGTTTTTTAAAGAGCAACGAGGGTTGGTGTACAGGGGACCCCTGTAGTGAGCACCATTTTGTAGGAATCCAGCTTTTGGGGTGCCCGCTGATGCTAATGCCACTGGATCCCACAAAGCTTTATAATAAAAATATAGAATTAGATTTGCTAAAAATTGGGTTTTTTATGTTTTTATTAGGAGCGTGGGGGTTAAGCTAAAAGTGATCTTTTCTGATTTTTTTATTAATAGTATTTATAACTTTTCTCTCTAGTTGCAATCACTTTTGCAACTTATTCAATTCAAGTCTGATTCTAGTTTGATAATCTCACAGAGGAGATTAGCCTGCGCCCATGTCAGGGAGAAGTTGGGCAAGCAAGGTAAGAGGAGCAGGTGGTAGGCCCGCGGCCTCAAACGTTCAAAAACGCCCCGGAGAAACTGGCAGAATAGAAAAAAACAAAAAACTGGCGGTCACTATTTCCCCAGAAATCCTCGCTTGGCAAGCACAATGCAACCAGTACATCAACACACCGCACTCCCAACCACTCTCATCAGTGGAAAACAGAGTCCGTGTGTTTCTGGACATCCAACAAACAGCTTTATGGGAAAAATTTTGTGGGGATGTGCACAAATTTTTCTGACTGCGGTGTACATTGCACCTCACTCTATGTCATGCGGTTGGCTGGACCTTGGTTTTGAAAACAAGGAGGCAGCAGACGAAGCTTCTGCGGTGCGCGTATGATCAACCTCCCCAAAGGGCAACAGGTCATCGAAACCAAATGCACCATATGGACAAAATCCAACCAAAGTTTCCTCACGTTTGACTTTTTGCCTACTACAGTAAAACGTGCCATTTTGGAGCAGCACCTGAAAGATGGTCTCACTGTATATGGCGAAATACAATCTTTTGAGATGCAACGCTTTATGCTGATGCCACACCTGTGCACCGGCAAAGCCATCACAGTTCTGACCCCAACTGAGGAGATCACGAAGGACCTAACCCAGATCCCACACTCCACATATATCAATATTGAAGGGCATACCACCCACCCTTTCCAGGTAACTGTGGACAGCGCACCCCCCCCATCTGCACCCACTGTGATGCATTCAGCCATAAGGCACATGCATGCCCCACCAAGGAGGGCATCACATTCCAAGAGCACCCCTTGGCGGCCATGGCCAGCGGAGAGGCGCACTACAAACCAACCACAAGCACCAAAGAGGCTTTCCCATGTGGAGCACAAGGCCGCTACCTACTGGTAAAACCTATCTCCCCACAAGAGTGGAAGAAGGCCAAGCAGGCCCACAGGGCCGGGGCCAAGGAAGTAGCCAAAGTCACCACCGCTATCCCACACTCCCAACACCAGGAGGACATCGAAACCTTTGTGGCGGAAGCAACTTGGGAATCCCTCAACCAATCATATTGGGAAGCCCATGCTGAGCGGGCCACTCAATCTGAGGATCCGATGGGTGACTCAATCTCACTTGATCTTTGCAACCAAGCTCTAGTTGAAACCAACTTGGGGTCCAACCTACCTGAAAAAAAAATTTTGACCCAAATGTTGGTGCACCGAACTCATCTGCACCACAAAAAATTCGTTTGATATTGGGGAAACAAAAAGCGAAGGCAAAAGCCAACGCAAACCTTTCTGCTAAAATTAAAAAAACTACCAATAGCGTTGCTGCAAACACCCATGCTGCCATGAAGGCCTGTGGGGATCTAGAGGAGGCTAGTGGGCCTGGGTGCCCACCCCCTCGCACCTATGGTGTAATGGGGTAAACCTTCACTTTAGGGACATTGAATATCGCTGGACTCAAGGCCTCACTGTCCCGGGCTAGGAAACTGAGTTTTTTACAAAAAAATTTACCCGTGGATATCCTGGTCATCCAGGAGTCCCACTGTCCACGAGGTTCCGAGGATTCTTGGAAAAACATGCTCCTCCCTTCCCTATCCTTTTGGTCAGAGCACTGCTGTGGGGTGCTAGTTCAGAAAAACAATTTTTCAAATTTTTATCATCGGAATCCTTCCTCAATAGCCAAGTCCTCGTTGTCACTTTCTTGTGGGCTAATGTGGCACATGCTATCATCAACATCTATGCCCCAACCTATGCACAAGAGCGTCGGGAATTTTTCTCATTGGTTAAATCCCTCCCGTTACTCCCAGACCCTTTCATAGTTGGTGACATGAACTGTTGGCTAAACACACCCACGGACCGTTGGCCTTCCTCCTCCCATGCCCCCCAGGGTCACTAGAACTTCATGTTCTAAAGGCCACCCTTGGGTTAATGGATGCGCTGCTGCGGCAAGCCCTGCTGCTCAAAAACATGATGCGCCCCCACATCCACAACGGCCAATTAAGGTCCATGACTCACATAGACCTTATCCTCACTCCAGCGAAATTCCAACCTCACATTTCCCACTTCCAAACAACAAAAATTGAATTCTCCGACCACCAGCTGGTATCAATAACATACCACCTACCTGTCACAGTGGCTAAGGCCCCACATTGGTGCAAACTCCGCCCTCCCAAACTTGCGTCGCCAGGATTTTCCACTTGGGTGGAATCAGCAACTTTGGCAAAAGAGTTTGTCACACCATTTTGCGCGGACCCCATCTCCACATGGGCAGCCTTCAAAGAGGATACCATCCGCCACTCTCACCACCTCTCCTCCTGACGCTCATGAGCCACATCAGCCGTCATTTCGCGCGCTCTAGCAGAGTTGGCACACCTGGAGTCCAACATCTCAGCTACAGGCTACAGCCCTGCATGGGGCCAGAATTGGGCGGAAGCAGCTGCCCACCTCAACGCGCTCAAAAGGCAACACAAACATCGGGTTTGTGTTTAGTACAGGGCCAAATGCATTACAGAGGGCGATAAGTGCACCGCATATTTTATCAAAAAGATTTGCACCACGCCAGAGCGTGGCCTGCACACAGGTGCAAAGATTGGATGATTCCATCACGGATACGCCAGCCAAAGTGGCAATCAAAATACAAAAGTATTACTCTGAGTTATACCGATCTGATCCAATTCAGCTAGCTGAAGTGGCAGATTTTTACAGCTGAACCCCCATCCGCACCATTTCATGATACCCAGAAATAATGAATTTGATTACTCCAAATGAACTATGGACAGCCATCCGTGGTGCACCAAATCGGAAATGCCCAGGCCCAGATGGCATTCCATATGAATTCTATAAAAAGTACTTCAAATATATATCCTCACTGCTGCTTGCCTCACTTAACCAGAGCCTTCTGGAAACGCGCCTCCTACCAGGAGGACAAAAGGCCTTCACCGTCACACTCTTCAAGAAAGGGGACAAGCTAGACTTAGCCAACTGGCGCCAATTTCTTTAACTAACACGGATACAAAACTTTTAACTAAAATCATGGCTACCCATTTAGGGATTGTAGCATCTGCCACCATCTCCCCAGAACAATTCAGTTTCATACCCAGAAGGTCGATTTGGGACAACGTGAACTATGTGGCTAACGCATGCCAGTCCACAGCCTCTGGAGCACTTGTATTCTTAGACCAGCAGAAGGCCTATGATAGAGTAAACTGTGAATACCTCAGGGTCTGCCTCCATCAGTTCCGCTTACCCCCTCGCATCATCAACTGGGTAATGGTGCTCACGGAATCTACAATAATGGCAGTGCGTGGTCCTGGCTTCCTAACAGAAGTAGTCCTCCCTCAAAGGGGCCTAGGACAAGGGGACCCCCTTAGCCCACTTTTATACAACTTCAGCCTTGACCCACTACTTTGAAATGTGAATGCCCAACTCACTGGGGTCCATGTACCAGGCCAAGCCCCAGTCAAGATGATAGCATTTGCAGACAACTGTGTGGTAGGGGTGTCTAATAATAAAGATGCACGCGCGCTTGAGGCTCTCATCCAGGAGTATTCCCGGGTAAGTAATGCTGCATTGAACGCTTCCAAAACCAAAATCATCCTCCTTGGTCGGTATCAAACCTGCTGGGCCCCAGCGACCAGTGTCCAGCCCGGCCTATCTGCTCGCACACGTGCTCGCCCTCCCTGCTCGCCCCACACCGCCCCACTAGTGCTCCCCTTCGTGCCACGCCCTACCATAGGGCCTGTCCGCCATCTGGGCGTGTGGGTGGAGGCAGGCGGGTACGCATCAGAAGTAATGGAAAGTCATATTTTAGACAACGGGATGAAGCGCATCGCCTCCCTTAGAGCCCACCTTGCTTCCCTTACTGGCAGGGTTGTTTTAGCCAACTCTATGCTCCTCTCCAAAGTCTGGTTTGGAGCCCACGCCATCCCCTTCTCCCCAGGATTTTTCAAATCCTTGTATGCCCTTCTTCAAGGATGGCTTTGGTCAAGCAGCCCACCACCAGTACGGCTAGAGGTCATGTTTGGCCCTCATCATCATGGTGGCATGGGCCTGCTTGACTTCAAAGCCCATGCTGCCAAGATCCTGGGCACCTGTATTGCGGCCGTCACCACCCCTACGCTCCCCTCCCAACACTGGTCCTGCGCGGCCTGCTCCAACTTCTCCCACACCTTGGGCCTTAACAATCCATCAAACCCTCACTCCTTGATGAAATACCTGGCTTCACACCCATCGGCCACAGGTCCTCACGGGACTAAAACCCACTACAAACGAATCATCCTCTCCATGTGGAGCGCTGAATGGAGAATTCATATTAGCGGACACACAGCCCAGAGAGGCCACCCCTCTCCTCAGTTCACACAAGAGGTACAGGGGTTACCCATTCAAGATGGCGTGATCCCCACACGCCCCCATTTCCTATCCATGGTGGACTACCTGGACATGATGGACATCCCTTACTCCATTGAGACTCAGAAGACTATTTGGAAATTTGCACACCATCCTCTGTTGCAGCCTCACTTCCGCTCCCATGTGTGGCGCTTCCTGAGGCGGGTGTACCATATGGCTGAGCGCTCTAACGCTTTACACTCATCCTGCATCGTGTGTGGCCAGTATGGAACGCTGTTCCACCGCATGGAGAAGTGTCCTATCTCTAAAGTGATATGGCGCGAAGTCAACGTCTGCTTGGCCAGGATCAAACACATCCCTTCAGTCTGTCAAGAGATATGTTTGCTATATTAAAGGCCTTTCCCCTTCCACCCTCCCTCCATGCTCTGGTGGTTGCAATTGCCATGTGGACTATCCACACGATTGTCTAAGATGCCATCGCAGGCTCCACCCCCACCCTCCCAGAAGCTGTCCACAGATTCCGGTCTCATTTGGTGGACCACTTTCAGGCGTGGATGTTTGGATACCTCCCACCACGTCGCCAAAAGGTGGTCTCCTCCTGGTTCCCAGTTTGGTTCATCAAATCAGACCCTTTCCTACACACGTGTTTAATTGTGGCTACGGCCCCTTCACATGTTCCCTCCCCTCCCCATAGTGGCGTTCCCACTGGCAACAAGAGATAGCATCGCTTCTCTGGGGTGCCTTCCCTGTTACTAAGTTTTGTTCCTTATGGGTCAAATTTGGAAGTGTCCATCCCATGGTCGGCCTTCCTTGCAATAAATTTAAAATTTACTATTAGTATTTATACTACTTTCAAAAGTTGGAGGGAATTTAGGGATAAGTTTGGAATAGCCTTGATGCTTCCAATTTAGGTAATATGCTCGAATAGCATATCACAACTCAGGAACTTGCTACAGGGCAGTGGAGCGAAAGAAGAGGAATTGTGATTGGCCAGAATGTACCCATGAGGTAACATTTTTATGAACTCGAGCCAATCACCACCCAAGAAATTTCTTGCACCTTGGGTGATCCCCGTCAAGCCTATAAAAGGGGGTCCCCGCGTAGGTGCTTTGAAGGACTTTGGAGTGGTGGGAGGAGTGCCTTCTGTGATAACCCCAAAGTCTGACGTGTGGTTGGAGTAATCTGACCATTTGATTTTTTGTTTAATGCCCAAAGAGGTTTCAAACTCACGTTACCCAAATTAATGGAGTTCCACCTAGAGTCAGCCAGGGACTTTTGGCCAATATTGCTGACATTATTATTAACATTACTCTTAATAGCATTGGAATATTGCAAATGGCTGACATTTTCCTTGCTTGGTGGAACTCGACCTATAGCATTCTTATTTTTAAGCTGCAAAAGCAAATGTCTGACAAGGTCCAATAGATACTCAAGTGGTCCAGATTACCTGGTTCTTGTAGAAAGGGTAGGAAACCTTCATTTAACTGTGGCAAGAAAAAACCCATGCTTTACATCAAGTATACTAATTTGAAAAAAAGTGACAAGAAGCATAGCAGCTGTGACAAATGGCCATCACACCTGGTTAACACTTAAGGAGAGCCCTACACATAAAAGTTCCATGCATATATAAAAATGAGATTGGTCATCTAATTCGAGAAGGGTGTCTATAACTATCCTATTCCCAAAGAAGGGGGAAATAAGGAAGGATAAACTCCAATCTACAAATAAATAACTATGATAAACTATTAAGAAAACCCCACTATGAACGGTGTCAACACCTTTATGGCTTAAAGACATAAAAAGAATTACCTCCTTAAGGAGTTAAACATCTAGGCTGGTAAAAGGTATTATCTTATAAGTATTTAATATAGTTTTGATAATTAAAATTAAAGAGAGACAACCAACAGAGAAATAAGTCAGACAAACATTAACTATAGTAAAAGTTGGGGTGTTAGGCCCATACTGTTTTGTTGGGCTTAAGCCAAATTTGACCAAAACCAAATATACATTCAATGGTAGTACCATAATTCAAGTATGCTTGAACTTGTGAACTAGAAAAAGAAAAATATTGCCTTCTTTAAAATAAATTTTATTTCAAGAATGAATCAAACCTTCACCCTAAAGTAAATGCAACAAACCATTATTCTTTAATCTCTAATTAATGTCATCAAAACCATTATTGTAACGCCATGTGTAACAAACAGAAAACGTCTTAGTTTCTGATCGCCACCTTGCCTCTCTTTCAACGCTGATTTCCAATAAAGTAAGAGACGCCCAATGCTAAGTGGGACTTTCACGGTGAGTTTAGGGCACAGGTGCTAATTGAACTCTTAAATCGGTCATTTTAGTGACTCTGACGTATAAAAAGACAAAATAAGCGCGGTTGCAAATCCCAGAGAAAATCTTATTTAATAATGATAAAAAAATAATGGCGGTTGTGCTGAATTCTGATCAAGTGCCACGCCCACTGTGAGCCTAATGCAAGATAAGGACGGCCTTGAAGGCCTGCAATACAGGGCCTCCTATCTGGTGAGTACCACTGATCAGACAGTCAAAATATCAAAGTGAGCTTTGAAATTTGTGGCTCCACTTCCTAAGGTCGCCTATATGGATTGCCACATCTAAACTATCCTTTATGCTTTTCCAAGTCAAAAAATAGCTTGGGCGTTGTACAGCCCAGGCTAAACTCAAAAATCCGCTGAAAATCCCCCTTATAACCATATTATTCTAGACTTAGAAAAATCCAAACCCAAGTCAAAATGTAACAATCAGTTCTAAGTCCTTTCATTACATTATCCCTCACTATGAAAGGCCCCCACAAGAGGATGCCTCATAGCAATAAGCGGCCACCATGAGGGCTTCCTGGGCGAGTTACCTTGAGCCTAAGGAAAAATATTCCCAGAATAATTCTGGGCCCCTTGTGGTGAGAGACAATAGCAAAAGAGAGTCAGAGCTGGGCTTTTAGGATCAGCTCACCCAACGTGGGGTAACATCCAGCGCTTAGTTGGGATGCGCTCCCCCTTCAGACTTTCGTTAGAGATGTCTTCCAATCTCACCCAAGAAGGCGTTGTCCCCATTGGGAAAGTGAGAGGAGGCACAGTCCAGTGAGGCCAGATGGCTTCTCAATGTGAAGCAGGCTGTTTGAGAGTGAGGAACCCTTCTGAATCAGATTCCATCAGTGCCAACCAAATCCCTGGTTAGAGGGAGGCCCCATTGGGATATTATACTGATGATCAGTTCAGGTCTGGGGTTGGCCATCAGTCACAAGCTTCCACCAATGCAAATTGTTTGACAACTGAGACCTAAATAACCACTGAGTCCAGCCAAATTTGGATTTGGTGGCATGCTAATGACCAAAGGACTTTAGAATAATGTAATGAATAAAACACACCAGTTTCCAATCACCACCTTGCCTCCATTTCAGTGAAATTTTAGCAAAAAACTGCGCCCAATGCTAGATGGGACTTTCACAGTGAGTATTAGTGCACAGGTGCTAATCTAACTCTTAAATTGGCATTTTGAGCCACTCTGGAAAGTAAAAGGATAATATATGCTAGGTTATAAACCTCAGAGATAATGTTATTTATCATTAAAATAAAAATCATGGTAGATATTCTGAATTCTGATCCAGTGTCACGTTTACTGTGAACCTAAGGCAAGGTAAGGATGTCTTGAAAGCATGCAATAGGGGACCCCTGACTGGGTGGGTACTACTGCTCAGACAAACAAAATTCTAAAGTGAGCTTTGAAATTTGTGGGTTTGAACTTTAGGGGCCGCCCTTTCCAGGGTGTTCCGCCCAAACCATTTTTAAGCTCATCTGAGTTGTAATAATATCTTGGTCAAGATAAAGCTCAACGCCAAACTCAAAACCTGACAAAAATTTCCTAAAACCATTTGAATCATAACTCAGAAAATCTGGAATCTGAGTCAAAATGTAACAATCAGTTTTAAACCCGTTCATTACACCATGAACCTAATCACATAATCTCTGATGCCAACATGGGCCTGATTGGCCTTTGACCAGCATTGTCCAAGGTATATCTGAGATTAGGGGGCAGCCAAACTGCTACTTTGGCCTCACTTATTTCCCTTTGTTTCCACAAAAGACACCATAAATTATTTTATGAGACATAACAGGCTTATTAAAACTCTCTGATCCCAAACTTGTGGAGTTTGTAGGGATGTAGCCAAAAAACCCTTGGGCACCTTTTTTTATCCTGGTAAACTAGAAGGCGTCAGCAGTTTCCAAGTACCAGCTTAAGATGATGGAGCAAATTAAGGTGGAGCGCCATCAAAACCATTCCAGGTAGATACGTCCCATGTGCGCCTATTGATAGACATCATGGACCCCACATCAACCCCTCTGTCTTAAAAATCCACGCGGCAATGCCTACTAAGTTTACAGCAAAGACAAGAACCACTTTAAACCAGCTACCACTATTAAATATGGCCTGGCCTGTGCCATCAAAGGCTTAAATATTATCATGCTTACTTCTTGTTTGCTAAGGGATATAACAGTTGATTCTCGTCTAGCCTCAGTAAAAGCCCTAGTTGACCTTTTTTAGGTATGAGCGTTCCAGGAGAAAACTGGCTGTGAGTGTGGGTGCCTCAGCAGCCACAAGATCAGGAAAGTATACTAATTGGAGCCCAACCAGGTAGGTTTGAATCGTGTGAAACGGTGAAGTGGACTTTTATTTTCTGGACAAAGGATAGTGGGAGTGAGAGTTGGGATTCCTGGTACTATTGGAGCTACTCCTTTTAGCGCATTTGGAGGGAAGTTTCACTTATAGTTTCTCCTTTAACAATATCTAAAAAGTGAAGCCTTGAATGGCCTTAATAATTTTAACATAATAGAACCGCGATTTTTAATAAAGATTATAAATGGCAGTTTTTAATAAAGTTTTTCATAAAATATATAAAGGAAAAATAAACAACACCCTACCATTAGCAGGATGCTGGGTTTTAGGTTGAGAAGGTGTGGAGATGGGCTTATATAAACAATAATTTCCAAATTTGGGACAATTGCTATTCTCAAAGGATACAAATGTGTTTCACATGGCACACATTGATGTTTTATAAAAACAATTGATTTAATTAAACACTATTTCAGAAGGGTTTGAACCCTGATTTGTATATTGGCCTTCACTTTTTCGCCATAGAAACTTATTGATTCATTTTTCACGGTGTTTGCTTTACTTGTTTAAAAGCCTAATTTGGTATTCATTCAATATAAGATTTTCACCTTGGTTACCTCAGGTATTAGATTTTTACACCCAAAGGGTGCATCTTATATCCTTATGCTTAAAACGACTTTTTTACTAAAAGAGCTTATGTTATACATACTTTTAAAATCAAGTCAGAACTGTTGAGTTTTTTGAACAATTTGTTCCAAAGATTTAGAAAATGATAGATTTATTCCTAGGATTGGGCTTAAGGCTGATGGGATATACTTTAGAAAGCTGTTACTACCCACATCCCACTCAAGGTATTGTTGAAAATTTAACTAGGTATGCACTTCCCAACATGTTCTGATACTAGTGCCAAAATTAATTTTGAATGCATGCTGATTCTATAAAAAAATATTAACAACTTTTAAACTTTCAAGAAGGAAGCTCCACTTTTGCTTTTATCAAAGGTAGCCATTTTGATGACTCTTAGCTTCTGAGAAAGATAATCCAAACTATTTATTATGTTAATTAGGGATCTATTATAGCTAGATCTTCGATCAGAGTTCCAAGAGTTGTCAGGCTGAAACCCCAATAGCTTTTAGTTTTCTAGACTTTCAAGTGAAATTGCAACAACTTTGGAATTCAAGTTGATGAAAGCTTTTACCATAACATGTCAAATGCTTCAAGTGAACGAATAAAAGTAATAAAATATCTGTCAAATAAGGCTGAGGAATTAGACAAATTTGATTGCCATTCAGCACCCAGGTTTTTAGGATTACTGGTGATTGATGCTGAGGGTAGTTGAGAAAATGGTCCCAGTGATTGATGCTGATGATAGCTGATAGGTGTGCTTTAGTTTGCATAAGTCACATATGTATATATTAAAATTATTTCTTTAATAAAATTACCTTATTCTATTGCTTTTCTTTCCAATTACTATCACTTTTAGTAATATTATTTGATTCAAACAGTACAATTTGATAATCAATACCAGGTGAGAAGAGCATGAGTAGTAAAGTAAAAAATTGGGAGAATGTGGTAAAGGGCAATGGACCTGGACCTGCACCGCCCAAAGGTACCAAGCTCACAGGAACAAATATAAAATATCAGCAATAACAAAAAACCTGAGGTGGCGCACCCCATGGGTTTCATGATTTTTTTGATAATATACTGCAGCTATATGGAAGTATCCCACTCGCAACCACTGTCATTGGTGAACATGAGATACAAGTTTCCTGGGCGTAGAAACACTGACAGTGTGGGAAAAGTTTGGCGAAGTCCAACTTAACTTTTTCCTGCACGCGGTGTACTTAACAACCCATTCTATCTGCAAAGGTTGGGTAAACCTTGGGTTTGAAACTGTGGAAGAATCAAATGAAGCAGTGAAGTTCAGAGTGATACTCGACCTTCCTGATGGTCAGCATTTGGTATTGACCAAATGCACACGTTGGACAGAATCCAAAGATATTTTTATAATTCTTGATTACCTTTCAACTACACTGGCATGCACAGTAGTCAAATGACATCTCTGAGAAGGCTTGGAAGACTATGGAGAAATTAAACAATTTGAAATGCAAAGATTTCAGATGATGTAAACCCTTAGCACTGGGAAGGCAATTGCAATCATTTTCCCTGAACCAGGAGGTAGTTTAGGATATCACAAAAATCCCCCACATTGCATCCTTCACTATTGATGGGAAAATCCCAACTATTCCGTGCAACAGTGGAGAGCGCACCCCCCACCCCATATACAACCACTGCCAGGCCTTTGGGCACAAGATTCATGCTTGCCCCATAAAAGAAGGCCTGAGAGAAATGGAATTCTGTGAGAAAGAAATGGGCAAAGATGACTCAGAGTACGCCAAAATTACAGATACCACACAAGCATTCAACTGGGGAGAACATGGGAATTATAAAATAATTGACCCAATTTCCCCAAAAGAACAATAAATGGCCAAAAAAGCTCCCAAGCTGGCCGCAGCCAAGGCAAAGGTTTTGTGGAATCATCCATATCACTTGAACAGATCCAGGAAGACATGGACGAACTTAAATCAATGAACCAATCAAACCCCGTGAAAAACCAAACAACCAATCCAAACATATTGAATTCAGCAGAACCCAATTTGGAAACAAATGCGGCAAAACAGGGGTTCAGAACACCCCCCCAAAAAAAAAATTGCAGAGCATAACCCAATCGGGAATGATAAGCAACAATGGAATGTGCAAGAGAATAATGTGACCAATAAGAGTACAAAAGTGCACCACAATGATAAATTGAAAACCAACAAAGGCAAGAGAGGAGCAAGAACAGCAGCAACGAAAGGAGCATAATACACCCCAACTCCTACACATGATTATGCTCTCCACAGCAGAGGTGCAATGGAGAGTAATGTAAGCGAGGGAGTAGGGCTGAGGGGCCTTGCTAACCGCTCATGAGTCTCATTGGGAATCTCAGTAGAGATAGGGACGCTGAACATAGTGGGACTCAAGGCCTTAACGTCCTAGTCCAAGAAGCTCTGTCTCCTACAAAACCCACCTGTGGATATCCTGGTGGTGCAGGAAACCCACTGTCCACAGTGAGAGGAGGAGGCATGGGAAAACATGATCCTCCTAACAATATCGTTTTGGTCATAACACTGTGGGGTAATAGTATGCACAAACCAAAACTTTAAATTTTCATAAAAATTTGTTCCTGGATGGCCACGTACTAGCCATTACCTTCTCATGGCATTCTGAAGTGCACACAATAGCCAGTGTGTATGCACCAAACTGTGCACCAGACCAACAAGAGTTTTTAACAGCTAACACAACTTCATCTTCCAGCAAACACTTTATCATGGGAGACATGAACTGCTGAATCAACCCAGAGACTGACTGATGGCCATACACAATGGAAGTATCACAAGGGCAAGTGGAACTTCGCATACTAAAGGCCACCCTGGACTATATGATCCGCTACCAAAAAGGTCACCTAATACAAAACATGACACACCCACATGTACACAAAGGTGCACTTATCTCTATATCAAGGATATACCTAATACTTGCACCATTATTTTTCTGCCACCAAATTCAAAAATTACGAAAATCGAATTTTCTGACCATCAGCTAGTTTTGTTGTCCTACACACCAGCGGAAACAACGACCCAAGCACTCAGGTGGTGAAGAATACGCCCATAAAGTTTAGCTGACTCATAATTTTAATCCTGAATGGAGGAAATATCCACAATTCAGCATTTCAAACACCTTTCTGTTCAGACCCATTAACCACCTGGAAAAATTTTAAAAAATCAACAACCCAACAGATTAAACACACAACGTCTAGAAGACACAGAGCAGCTTCAACCATTATCAAGCACACCTTGACAGAAATCAATCACCTGGAAAACAATGTCCCATGCACAGGGTACAGCCCTAGATGGGGTCATAGATGGGCGGAGGTTTCTGCTCAGCTAAACACCTTGATATGCAAACACCAACACCAAGTTGGGGTTCAATACAGAGCATAAACATAAAAGACAGAGAAACTTGCTTGAGCTATTTTTTCTGTTAATTCCATGCCCAGAAAAGTATGATAGCTTGCACACAGGTCCAATGACTAGACAAATCTATAGTGGAAACACCCAAAGAATTCACAACTGAAGTGCAACGGTTTTATGCAAATTTATATAAATCTGAACCGGTAAAACCAGAAAAAAATGACAAATTCCTCACAAGTGCACATATTGACACCGCAGCTCAAAATAACAATTTAAACAACCTTATATCATGCAAGGAATTATGGGAAGTAGTATGCTGTGCACCAAGAGGAAATGCCCTGGACCTGATGGGATTCCCTATGAATTTTATATAAAATATTTTACTAAAATTTCTAATATTCTTTTAGCTTTCATGAACAAGTGTAATATGGGAACATGCCTTCTACCTGGAGGCAAAGAAGCTTACACTGTCACTTTTCTTCAAAAAAGAAGACAGCCTAACCCTATTCAACTGGCGCCCCTTGTCCCTAACCAATACAGAAAAAAAGTGCTCACAAAAATCATGTCCAAATGACTAGGAAAAAATTGCAACTGACGCTTTATCCCCATCACAATATGGATTTGTTCCAAGAAGATCCATATGGGACAACATTCACACAGTTGCAAATGTCTGCCTGTCCAAAACCTCTGGAGCGCTTTTCTTGGACCAACAGAAGGATATGACAGGGTGAACTGGACCTATCTCAGGGCCTGCCTTCAAAAATTCAAACTCCCAAATAGATTCATAAACTGGGTGATGTTGTTCACAGAGTCAGCCACCATTTCTTTGCATGGAGCAGGCTTCTTAACTAACCCAGTCATCCCACAGAGAGGACTCAAACAAGGAGACCCCTTAAGCCCTCTACTTTACAATTTTAGTTTGGATCCCCTAATCTAGAATACAAATACACTTCTCAATGGAATCATTATTAAGGGCCAAACACCAGTCAAAATGATGGCCTTTGATGATGACTGTGTGGTGGGAATATCCAACAATCAGGATGCTTGCAGAATTGAGAAGGTACTACAAGAATATTCAGCCATAAGCAACGCATCACTTATTATTGAGAAAACGGAAATCATACTCCTGGGGAAATATCAGACCCATTGGACGCCATCTACCCTGGGCCAAAAAACCAATACAACATTAAGACTTCTCACCAGACATAGGAGGCGAAAATCAGCAAAGCCCACTGAAACTTCCCTTCACCACCAAGCTGACAGCTGGACCTGTCCGTCACTTGGGCGTATAATTGGAAGCAGGAGGTTACGCCAACTCCATGATGGAAAATCAACTTCTTGATAAAATAGCAAAACGCATTGCCTCCTTACATGGACATCAAACAGGTCTAACAGTAAGGATCACGGTAGCCAACTCTATGATTCTATCAATCATATGGTTTATAGCACATGCAATTGCTTTCTCACCGGCCTACTTTAATACAAATTACGCCCTAATACAAGGATGGCTTTGGTCCAACCACAACCCCCCTGTACGCCTCAAAACCCTAATTGCTCTAGAAGAAATGGAGGTATTGGGCTTACTAATTATGTAAAGCAAGCGACCTATACTAGGATCATGGATAGCTCAGGTGACTAGCCCAGATCTTCCAGATATACATTAGGACAGATCAGCAAGATATAACTTCACACGAGCACTCCAATTAAGAAACCCAGATCACCTAAACACAATAATAAAGTATCTGGCGTCCCATCCTACAGCTGCAGGACCACATGGCACTCCTGCACATTTCAAATGAATACTCCTAGCCATGAGGAGAGCAGAGTGTAAGATCCACATATGTGATCAGATCTGTCACCAAGGACGCCCAAGGCTAGCTCATAGACAGGAAATCAATGGCCAAACAGTAACAGATAACATAATATGCAGAAATACGAGTACCATAGCCAGAATTGATTACCTGGAACATATGGATATACCATACAACCTGGAGACCCAAAGAAGAGTATGGAGATACACATATCACCCACTACTTCAACCTAGGATAAGAGCACATGTGTGGAGATGCATGAGGAGAGTATACCGCACAGAAGAACGGACAAATGCTGTACATTCCTCAGGTACAATATGTGGTCAGTATGGAAGCCTAGCACACCGTTTAGAACAATGTCTAACATCAGTGGCTTTATGGAAAGAGGCCATGCGCCTATTCCGCCAAGAAAGTGGAAAACCATTCAGCCTAGAAAAAACATGTTCACTCTAAACATGGAGTCACCTATCCACCCATCACTCTGGGCGTTTATAGTAGCAATAGCACTATGGATGATCCATACGATAGTACTAGGATCATTTACAGGAGCAACGCCTACAATCCAAGAAGCAATCAATCGCTTCCACTGCCATATATTGGAACATTTCCAAGCATGGCTGTTTGGAAACATGACCCCACGTAACAGAAGGACAATCAATATATGGCTCCTCATATGGTTCCTAAAGATTAATTCTTTCCTTCACTCATGCTGCATCCAAGTATAAGCCAGCATAACCCCCCTACCGTCCTAAAATTGGTGGTCCTGGAGACAACAAGATAGGCCTCGAACCCTCTAGGGTGTCTTTTAATTTTTCACAGTTCATTGGTTTATCCCCACTATATCAGAAGTGCTTGTCCCCTGGTCGACCTTCCCCAAATAAATATAAAATTACCTTGTTCTTGGGTTGCTAAATTTTTACTATTATTGCTTTAGTTTATTATAGGTAACAAGTGGCTAAATATAATAAGTATACTGATAACGTTTTACTTGAACCATTATCCAAGTCAGTTTGCACTTCTTGCTTTCAATTAGGAAGTTTTGGCAATTAAGTGCTAGAGCCCTTAAAAACTGTGCAGTCGCCACTTTTGAACAAGTGGTGCTCACTACATGGGGGTTTCTGAGATGGCATTGTTTTTAATAAAAGGATTCAATAGTATGGGTAGTGAACCATTGAGTGAAGGGGGAAATGGCTAATTCAAGGCAGGTGAGGACAAAACCCCCAATTTGTGGACTTGTAGTATATTGGTATGGAGACTGATGTAAAAATTTATGATTCAATACACTATCTCATTAAGAAGCAAAATGTTGCTAAAAATATCGCAAAATTACAATTGCTAGTCAGCAATAAGAAGATTTTGAACCAGGCTGAAGTTAAGGGAGTTTTGGCCTAGTTATCAGGACTCCAAGCTCATGACTTAGACTTCATATCCATTAAGCAAGGAGATCTTGACGGAAAGAGTTAATGTCAAAGAAAGATATTATGATGAAACAGGGGTTGAGCATTAATGAGATGCAAGAGTAATTAATGTTGTTAGTGGAATCCTTGGACAAAAATGCTGACAAAATCCATCAAGTTACCAAAGTGTTAGAAGAAATATGGCGGAAGAATCAAAAGTTGAGTACAATGAGGTTGAACCAGAGAAATGAGAAAATATTACTATTAAAAGGCTATCAAAAATGGAAGGAACCCCAGGACATTGTCAGGGAAGCCCAGACGGCAGAGTTGACCTGTTCAGAAAAGGTTACTCATCCAGAGATGATAGCCTTGTTAAGCTCAGTAATAGCATCCTGAGAAATCCGCCTAGGAATCTGGCCGCTTATCCCATATAGCGTCTCACTTCAGCAGCTAGAGGTCCTAGTCAGAGGGAAATTACTAGCAACAATACCTTAAAAATATGTGATTTTAGCAAACGCCAAAGCTGCTAGAGTTTCAGAGGAACAAAGTTTCTGCATTCTTTAAGAAAATTAAGATGATCATGTAAGGTGTGGAGATTGGCAAAAGGATGTTACCGTGATCAACTGTCAAGTAATAGAAATCAGAATCTTGTCCTACCCCGATTAGCCGCCACTGAGTGAACCTAAATGAGGCAAAAGATGCCACTATGGGTGAGCTTGGTGGCCTCAAAAACATTGTCAACAGGAAAACAGGAATTTTATGGGAATTCAAAGCATAAAAATATGAGTTCATTGATACCTTCACATATTAGTTATATCAAGAAGCCTAGATACTCACTGAGGCAGGAGTATTGACAAATTTTGATGCACACATTTGTAATGAATAAGCTCTCAAGACATTCCACGTTAGCTCAACATTTGTACCTATGTTTTAAGAGAGTTTCCGAAATCATATAGTATACTAGGTTGCATCAGAAACCAAAATGGACAGCTGAACCATGCAAAAGGTAGGTTTAAAACCCCTGAATTGGTTGTTTTGAGGAAATAACACACAAAGCAGCATCCGCTTAGATATATGTCTCACCCATCTGAGGAGCAGCAGACTTTCCAACATTGCTGGTCTCTGTAACCTGGTAGGCTACCTGGGGTGTTCACTGGTGCTTTGCCAACTCCTTACTTGAGCTCTTGCATCTCCACTCAAATACAGTTTCTGGAACGTCAGCCTTCACCTATCCTTCCTCATGCAACTTTTATGTTCAGAGGTAAAAACCCTGAACTAACGTGGAAGTTTGGAACTGTTGTTCCACTCCATGGCCAGCCATGCAGGATCCCCAGAAATGATATATTTAGATAGATAAATATATATAAAATTACATTATAATTGAAAATTGGCTTTACTTTTAGACGGAGAACCAAAATAGATAAATTATTTATAGTGAGGAAAAGGTAACTTACACTCACTTGTTAATAGTAGCCCAGCAAAGCACCAGAGATATAACTAAATAGTCATTGGAAGGGCCTAACAAATTAAAAGCGTCTCAGTATCCATCTGCAAGTGTATTGAGAGAGATTAAAATTTACTAAAAATATGTCAGATTTATAAATATTATCGAAATTACCCATAAATTGCATCAACTTTAAAACTAAACCTTGTTGGAGAAATTTAATCACTTTTTGCCGTTGTAGCAGATTGCCTAAGTCCCAACCTTAGGAACTCCATGTACAATTACCAATTGTTACATCACCCCCTTGAAAACTGTGAACCTGGCACATGCAAACCAGGACTTCCAAGGTGGGGAATCACAATTGAGAAATTTTTTCAAATGTGTAACTTTGTTGGAAGGTGTTAAAAATTAGTAACTAGCTACTCTCATGTGAGATCTAAATGTCAAAATTTTGGTTTAACTGATACCTCCCAAAAGTTATCCGCACAGGTTCAGTATGTGCACGATTTGCGTTGCTTTATAGTAATTGATATGTGATTGATAATATTATGTTGACTATTATCCATAGTTGAATGGATAAACCTAATATGGTATAACGCTAGACCTGTGATAATCCATAAAAATACTGGTGATGTCAACTATAGGGACTTCTTCCCTGTTCCATCAAACTTAATCCACTCTCAGATTCAGAGGTTTCCAGCCTTTCTTCTTGTCATGCTGATTCTGCGGAGATTCACGCCTAAGGTCTGCTTCTCTTCTAAGAATCATTAATCCTTACTCTTTATAAAAGTAATTGAGGTGGGTTAACCTTAGGACATTTATACCACACCGAGATTTTTTATAGCTAGTACAGGTTTTGAACATGTTAAACAAATCCTGCACTCGAGTGGAAGCAAGAATTACCCTGCCAAGCTACCCACCATTGATTCTTACTCTTATACTACAGAAAGAGTCCACAACTATGTATACCACAAAAATGATAACTTAAGATTAATAGAGCTTAAATCCCAAATGGAAGAATCTTTTTTATTAATGTGAATTGTTAGGGTTTTATAGAGGGAATTAGGCACCCAACTCCTTGGTTGGCACCTTAGCCATGAAACAGCAGCTGTTGCCATTGAACTTTCTCTACAATGTTTCACTGGCGATGGTCTTCTCCATTGGGTTAGGATTCCTCCATCGGACATCCTTGAGGACTGAAACGGAAAGAGCAAGAAAATTTGTCCCTAACGTTTACTACTTAATCAAAGCAAACCAACTATATTTGGCTAGCGACCTGCTTAAGTAATGGGACTCTTTACCCATTCTGGCAGGTCATGAATCAACTGATTAAAATTACTAATTGCAGGCGGCATCACTCATCTCACAACTGCTAACTAAAAACACAATCAGTTGGTAAAGAAACCTGACCAATCAAAATTGGTACACTTGATAGTTAATCAGTGACCAACTATCATATGCCCCCATTTCATCAGCAACTCTGCCCAACGAGATCTTAATAATTCATCCAGATTGATCCCTGATGGATCCAAACCTGGAGAATTACCCAAAATCTCTGAACATTATTAACCTGAAACTGGGTCAACTGATATCCAATTTATTTGCCAGCAGGACTTATCCCCTAGTGATTCAACAGGTAATCTAGGAATCTGGAAAGGTGGGCAAAAATCCCAACAGAAGGGAAGCATGAAGTGAGTTTATTGGAATCCAGAGTTCATGGAAAGTGTCAACAGTCCCTATGAATATTTCCTAGTGGTTGCAATGGCCTCAACTGCCAGTGGTCTAACTAACCATCTATAACTTCCCATCCTCACTGCCAGAATCCATTAAAACAACAAGGAGAATTTGATAAATTAAAGGCAATGCTTGGAATATTGCCGCTGGATGCCTTTCAGGCTGCCTAATGCACAACCTTCTAAGAGAAATTAACTCTGGATTAATGTAAGAAACAAGGCTCCTAAGGTTTTTGCATTAACGTGACATATGCATGTCTACACCTGAAGATTACCTCAATCATCTGGCGACTATTTTTCATTGAAAACCAAAACGGATGGCTGGACTATATCAAAACATTAGTTCCAAAACTCCAGATTTGGGTATTCTGGGGACTTAACACAAAATGTAACATCATTTTAGATATATGCCTCACCTAGATGAGGAACAGCAGCCTCCCAAGCATTACTGGTCTCTAACACCTGTCAGGCTTCCTGGGGCTCTCACTGGTGAATTGTCAACTCCTTACTTGAGCTTGTGCATCCACATTCAACTACAGCTCCTGGAACGTCAGCCTTCACCTACCCTCCTCTCGCTAATCTCCTGGTTGTGAGTTGCAGATGGTGAATTGATGTGGCAGTCCAGAACTGTTGTTTCCCTCCCTGGCCAGCCATGCCAGGAAGTTCAGAACTAATAAATTTAAAAAAAAGAATTATCAAACACTGTTACAAGCAAAAATAGTAATTTATTTTGGAGGGCGAACCAAAATAGATAAAATTTCAAAGTGAGGGAAAAGGGAATGTACTCTGACTTTCTCAATAGTAGGCCAGTAAGGGCTACATAGATCAATGATAAATTAGGCTTCAAAAAGGCCTAATTGATTGCTGGCATCCCAGAATTCATCTACCAATGATCAGGGGAGCCTAAATTTTAAAAAAAATATGATGGAAATATAATATTCATTAAATTATCCCAGTTTGCATTAATTTAAAAAAGTCTCATTGGAGAAATGGGACTGCAACCACTGTTGGAGTTGATTTCTTAAGTTCCAACTTTAGGAAATCCATTTAAAATCACTGATCATTACAGTATTGAAATAAAATCAGCACTTTGGCCCAAAGGGATCTGCATTAAACCATGATCTCCATCTTGAATTCAGATATGAAAACTGGCATTATGGTAGAATTTTTACACCTCTGTGGGTCTAACTTTGATGCCCCTAACAAAAACTACTATAGTTCAGATACTGAAAATAAGAATTACATGGGGAGTCTCCCAATAATAACAAAGCAGTAACCAACCCCTGGAGCTAAGATTAGTTCATTTGAGAACCTAAAAATAACTGATGTAATAAATTCAGTCACTTGTTTCAAGTGTGGCAATAAGAGCCATATTTCACAATTTTGCCAAACTAATATGGACAAGATAATGTGTTGTACCTGCTGACAATCAAGTGTTTTATGCGGGAAAAATCAGATGAAATAGACTAGGAACAGTTTATTTCTGCCTATGCTAGTTTTCCGCTTGACTTAGTAGATCCACCTTGTTAGAAACCAAAATGGATAATGATGCTCATGTGGTTACCCATTATAAAGCAAGAGCAACTTAGCCTGTAATAGTTGAAAAAGTAACGTGGCCATACTTGAAGCAGCCCTAAGGCGAGAAAGCAAACATGGAGCCAGATAGTTACACTAAACAATGTTAACATATTGATTCCAATGACCACAATAAAAAATGATTCCACAATATAGTTGAACAGCTTTTATAAAATCCTTATTCATCTGATGATGCCACATTTTTTCAAATAAACAATATATCACTTTAGCCTGAAGTATTTAAGACAATATTTAGGTAAGGTGAGTAAAAGTTTGAGACATCATTGACAGTGTGAGCTCCAAGTTAACAAAGTATCTACAAAGTTTGTAAAAAAATAAGGCTCACATGATGTGGACTATAGTAAGGTTTATGGAATGGCGGGCTTGAAAACTACTATTTCTAGGGGAGCATATAATGCTTTGCATCTATGGTTTGAATCACTCCTTGTCAAAGCACTTGCAATTTTCTTAGCCAATCGGAATTATTATATTAATTGGCACTGACTTCATTTGATATTATGGGGTTCAGTGAACTGTTCAAGATTACCTTTAAAATTCTAGGGAAAACTTTGCCACTGCATTATAAACAGAAAGGAAATCCACCCTCAAGTAAGAGAAACAATTATATTAGTCTGGTATATGTGGATGGGATTATTCCCATGTATTGTCAGACTTGTCACCATTACAGGAAGCCACTTGATCAAATTGAAGAATGTTGGGGCAGTTTCTCAAGTGTGAAAAGGCCAATGGTTGTGAATTCCCAAGAGCAGCTTATCATAGAAACTGGCTTTAGTTTAAAGAATTCCTGAATATTTGTATGCCATGTTATGAACCATGGCAGAAAGGTAGAACCAAAAATCATGTTACACTAAGGATTTTAATCCCAATCCATGGTAAGTTTTAGGTACTTGTCACCAGCCTATTTTATAGACCAATACAAATAAAACAGGATCAAACAGTGGCTTTGATCACTTTGTTTTTATTAAAAGATTGTTATCCTTCCATAAATTTGGTCAGTTGATTGAGATAGAATTACCTGATGGCCCAAAACCTAAGGCAATTTTTTCCATATTTGATCAAGAGAAACTAAAGTGGATCTTAGAGGAACATAATTATCACGTTCTTAAATTATTTGAATGGTATTATGAGGTGTTTGCATTAGATAACTATGCCATGTGTTGCTCCTAAGGTATTGTTCACAAAAGACAACGTTGGAGATTAATTGCAAATCTGCATGTAGCCAATTAGGCACTATCAGGAAAGTGAGGCCTTAATTGCCAATAAGATTGCCAAACTACTCAACCCTGGTTATTGGTTCCATCTTCAAGACCTTAAGCAAGTCAAATTTTGATTGTAGAAAATAAAGATGGATTCAACATGGCTTTTATAAATTACTGGCGATTCAATAAAGTAATGAAAAGGACTCATACCTGCTGCTTCAGATAGATTATGCACTGGATTGCCTAGGGAGGGCTCAATTCTTTTCAGCAAGGAATCATATATCAAGGTACTGGCAAATTTAGCTGCCTAAAGTAGATCAGAAAAAATTTGTAATCATTACTGGCTGAGGACTATTAATTACATAGATGCTTTAAGGTCTTTGCAATGTGCCAGCAACATTCCAATGGGTAATGGATGCCACCCTAGGAGATCTAAAATTGTCATGCGTTCTAACCTACCTAGCCATCAATCTATCAGTTCACTATTACAGATCGCCTTAAACAACTGGAAGAAGTTTGAAAAGATATCAGCAGTAAACTTGGATGATAAAATCTTAGAAATGTTACTTATCTACTTAAAAAATTTTCACTGACGTACCTATTGACTGACATCTGAAACCTTTAAATCTGATAGGGTCAATCTATTTGGGTGAGTGGGTGAGAATTGGCAAATAAAGATTAAATCTGAAATTATCGAGCCTGATGGATTCAATCTATTTGGGCGAGTGGGTGATAATTGACAAATATTACTGAATAATTCACCAAATTGCTCACCAGGAACTAATCAAGTCAGATAAGTTTAATCTATTTGGGTGAGTGGGTGAGAATTGGCAAATAAGATCGAATCTGAAACTATTGAGTATGATAGGTTCAATCTATTTGGGTGAGTGGGTGAGAATTAGCGAATATTATCTAATAATTCACCAAATTGCTCACCTGAAACTCAACAAAAATCAGTATTAGAGTTTAAGTAGATTAAATAGTATAATCAGCTCACCAGCCATGAGGGCAACAGCAAAGCTGTTAGTCCGAGTGGCTCGAGAGTAGTGCTGGCACAGCCTATAGGCTACAATATGAGCTTATCATTTGATAAAATTTTAAATACTGTAGCGAAGCATGGGTATCTGGATGTTAGGCTTGTATTTTAAAACCTGCCTAATTTGGTTCACCTAATTAATAAAATACTTTTGGCAAGTTAAGTAGAAGTTGATATAGTAGTTTGGAAGATATGTCACGTACTCTTTGATTTTAGTATAAAGAGATGTTTCGGGTAGCAGTTTGGTGTTATTTAATTGATTCGATAGGTTTATTTTGTTTGGCCAAGTGGTTGATGGTTTTTGGTCAAATCAATAGGACACAGTTTAGTTTAAGGGGTGATTAGTTATCGGTTGTTTTGATAAGTTCAGTTAGGTTTACCTGAGTGGTTGGTGGTTTTGGTTGATTTGATTGAGCAAGTAAATTTGGCTGAGTGGTTTTGTTTATCTGAAATATAAAATCTAAATTAATAAATTTAAATATCTGAACTTCTATAGACACCATAGCAAAGCACAGGTAAATCGGTTAGTTTAAAAAGAAAATTAAATACTTGGATTTTTATTGTAGAGGCTGATGGACTCCGCCCTCAAAACCCAAAGTTGAGGCAATTTTGGCCATATCATTACCAAAGGGTGTTTGAGATGAGAAGGTATCTTTAAAAATGGTCAGCTTTTTTCATTGGTTCAATAAGAGCTTTACTTGCATTTCTAAGCCACTTTTCAGCTGTTAAAGGATCCTAAGAAAGGCTTTGCATGGAATAAGGATGCCTAGGACAGCTTCAATGCTCAAAGAATGTATTTTATGATGGAATTGATATTGCACTATCTAAAATTGATTGGCCGTTCATTATTTAACTGATGCATTCTTAATGGCAGTTGGTGTTAAGTTAGGCAGACGAAGTCAACAATGAACACCCTGTAGCATATGTAAGCCGTACTCTGAGTAAGCAGGAGCAAAAAACTACACCAGCCCAAGTGGGAACGCCTCATGGTAATATACGCTTGTAAGAAGTCCCAATTATACAACATGGAGTCCATTTTACAGTGACAAATGATCATTTCTTGCTGAGATGGCTTTCATAACTAGAAAAGCCTGAAGGGAGGTTGGCTCATTGGGCTCTAAAATTGCAAGTATATGATTTTGATATTTTACACTTTAGACTTTTTAGGGGTTACTTAAAAAGTATATTTATTTATCATTTCCTTTATAATATGGGAATGGTGATAGTTGTATTATAAATACTCAGTTAAGTTTTCTCATGACTAAATATTAACTCACTAAGGTATTTTTCTTATAGGAAAGTACTGACAACCTTTCTTCTAGGTAACTAATATTATCTGGACAAGGAAAAATATCCCTTCAACTCTTCCAAGAGAGTACTTAAGAACAATTTGGACAAGGGAAACTATGCCTTTAACTCTAATCAAAAGAGTTGGCACACAAGACAAACTAAATAAAGAGAAACTATCTCTCAAATTTTAATCAAAGAGAACAATAAAATTAAATTTAATATCTGAATTTCTTATCTTCCAAAATTGTCTGCCTTTACATAGTAAATAGGGGTTTTAAATAGGATATTAGATGCTCAGCTCTTCTGTTGGAACCCCAATAGGAATGTCATCCATTGCCAATGAATCTAACCCTGAAGAATCATCTTAAAAGATGAAAACACTTCATCCACCTAGTGTGGATTTACCCCCCAACTAGATTAGACCCTCCGTGGGTTGGATTCAGAAATAGTATGTCCTAATGCCTTTATCTAACCCCAGAAGAATAAACTTTCTGAGTTAGTAATCTGCTTAAGTAATTGGACAGTTACCCATTAATAGGTCACATCACTAAGGCTAACCTGCAAGTTACTGCCATGAAGAGCATTGTCAACGCATCAGTAACTCTAAAAACATCCTCATCAATCTACATTAGAAAGGCATATTTTATTAAACCAACAACTGAAATTTCTAAAAACGTTGTCAGGGTCACCTCTGACAAAGCATAAATAGTAAACAATCTTGGAATCAAATTCTAATATTGATAACCTAATGTGTTGCAATTTGGGGTTTTGACCAACCATAGGATATTGTCTTCATCCATAATACCTTAATGATTTATAGATCTCACTGCTACTCTCAACCCAATTATTGCCATCATTATTATGCTAACTTTTTAGGCATGGATCCCAGCAATTAATAATCCACCTTACCCTTGTCCCAATTATCTGTTTACCGCAGATTAATTTCTATCTATCTGCCATCAGATACTATGCCAGATTTCTCTCTTGTCCTAATCTCAACATTTATAAATTTGCTTTAGCTTCTTCCTGATTATAAATGTTCTTGTAAGGATTTCAAACATTTAGTAAGTTGATAAATACTCGTCCTGACTAGTTAAGTACAGCAGATTATTTTTATTTATTCTCAACAGGATTTTCAACAACCACTTTGCTAGTATTCTCACCTGACAGAATTTATAATTTTTAATTTACTTTACAATCCTAAAATTCAGGTGGTCTAATTGTTATTTGCTCTCCAACTAAATAACCAGTTCCTCAAACCAGTTCTAAAATTAACAATCAAGTTTATCTAAATCATTCCACTGAATCCAATCAGAAGATATTGTTGTCAACCAAAACTCTGTAGACGCTACCAAGATTGAACAGACAACTACAAGATGTGCCTAACCTTAAACAAAAAAACGTCAGGTTTCAGTTAGTTTAATCCACAAGCTATTAGAGGACCATAAAGAGGAAACTCTAGAAGATTCAGGAGCTGGAAGGAAAGCTAACTGATTAAAGCCAGGGTATAGATTGGTTGGCCTTATACTGGAATAGTGAAACAACGCAGAAACGCACACCTTGGTATCAACTAGTCCTGGAAGGGCTATGGACTCTTTTTTTACACCAGATCTACAATGCTGGCATTACACCATAAGACTACATCTTCTTGGAGAAGTTTATCTGGATTACTCCATATCCCCTATGCTGGCAGTACACCCCAAGACTATATAAATTTGAAGGATCTTTTTTAAAGGCTACCTTATTAGTGAGCCTATTATTTTTTTTGAAGTAAACTGTCTTTATACAGCATATCCTATTTTCAGTGCTTATTTCACCTGTGTAATCTCGCACAGTTGCAATCAAAATTGCTACATTTGATGCTCAATACAGGGGCACACTAATTATGAAACTGCAAAAGGAGGAGAGGAGAACATGAGCAAAATGCTAGAGGATTTGTTAGCTGAATACAAGGAGGCACTTAACCATATCCAGACTTATGAGGACGTCAAGGAGGCCATAGTTAAGCAGTGCAGTGCCATGATCAGAGGAGTAAGGATCAAATTAAGATAGGGGAGCTGCAGGTGGAGCAGAGCTGAATTCTAGACCTCTACAGGGAGGAGCTTGATCGAGTTACTGAGTACACTGATGATGATGCTCCCTGATATCTTTTTGAGAAAAGTGAGAGCAGCAAGGAGGGAAGAAAAGATTGTATGCTACATATGCGGCCCTAAAGGAGGCGAGGCAGCCATTCTTCCCTACGCTGGAGCAGTTCCAACAGACGTGATGCCAAAATTACCCTCAGCTAGTAGAGTAGAACCTGAAGTTGATGAGCTTTCTGGTTTAGAGTTACCCAGTGGGAGCTCAAAAGTTCTATCTTCACAAACTCCTCCAATTTTATTCTCGCAGCTTTATGTCAGAAAAAGTGAGTACTTGAGGGAGAAATACAATCACTACTTTACTTATTTTTGGGAGATTCAGTTTTTATAACAATGATCCTGGTCCTTGGGGGGATAGGGTACCTAACTGTAAGTGCCCATCAAAGATCTTATGAATATTACCCTGTTGTTACTCTGATGACTAGACAATAATACCTAAGTCAGTATGGCAGAATTGGTAGATTCCGCTGATCATAATTATGAGGTATGAGTTATTTGAGCACATTAGGATGAGGTGATATTGGGTGAAAACGGATGGTTATTGGATCACTTCCAAATGAGGAAATTGAGATATCAATGTATGACAAATAGTTTAGTAAATTACCTCAAGCTAGGCAATCATAAATTTAATGAATGAAGATCTTTCAGAACCAATAAAATACGGTGGAACTAATAGTCTAAGCAAAAATAATGATATTGACAGAAGTTGTTGAGATATAAGTGATACTAGAGAATGGAAAGAGGAGAATTGTTACAAGAGAAGAGTGAGCGGAGCAGAAGAAATCTGCTGTTTTTATATTAAAATAAATAAAGTAGTGTGACTGAAGCTATTGCTTCATATTTATTATACTTTATGTTATTTTGTGGGCTGATGACCTTAAAACCGTCCATTTTTTGCTCAGTGGTCTTAACCCTGCGCAAAACCCTTCTGGCATATCTCAATGATTCCGCCAAATTATAACAGTGTTGCTCACTACAGGGGGCTCATTGATCAACACCAAAAAATAAAAATCCATGCTTAACCTATGTCACATCAGGATTGCACCGGCGGGAAATTCTTCCATCCCACCAGGCCCACTGAATATGCAGAAATTAAACTTGCCCTGACGCTGTGCTCAAGAGGCAGGATGATCTTCTTAAGGAGGTTTGTATTGATACACTGCCTCCATTTGATCACTATTGGAACATCCATGGGTTCTTTAAGTGATTTGAGTTTGCAACAGAAGGAGCTTCAGATTGGTGGAAAGCAAAATTGTTAATAACCACCATGGATGTTGGAAGCGCCAACCAAGTTACTTGTTATCTTCTAAACAGTTCCTTTACATATCAGGAAGTGAATGATACTGTGCTGCAGTTGTTTGGGGGTACTGCATAGATGTCTCAGCGGAAGGCAGAGTTCCTGACCATTGGATTTAAGTGTAATGAGACCCTCATCACGCTTGCTGATCAATTTATGGTGTAAGCTCACATGTGTAAGTCCCGGGGAATTTCCCCTGTGCGTGGATTGGGCAATCTTCCCATTTCCAAGTAAAAGAGGTCTGAAAAAGGTGGTTGTACCCCTCGTTACCCAGGGTGACCTCGCCCACGTGGTAGATGAGGCTGGGTAACAGCTCACCCTCTTCATATCCCTCCCTTAGTGCCCATTCTCACCTTGGCCAAACTTGTTTGCTGAATTAGGGAAATCTGCACCAAGATCACCAAATTAAAGTCGATTGGTCCAAAACTGGTGGAAATCAAGCCCAACAATTGGAAACCGCATAACCAAAAAGGGACCAAGATTGAAGCACCAGGCAGAATCACCGACGGTTTTGATTCATCCAGCAGTACAATTGTTAAAACTAAACCCCTCTCAAAATCGTTGGGGATGATCTCCAATGTGCAGGTAGTACCATTGGAAACCATCAATGATAGTTCGAAACTCCCATCTGGCAAATTGGGATTTGTGGCTGATGCAACTCTTTTGACTGAATGAACAGCCCAGCAACCAGGCATGGGTGGGTTGGGCATCCCAAACCCATTTCCAACCAATTGGGACCGCCCCTATGTGGGGTGGACCTGGGGAATTCCGGTTGCTCATCAGGCCAGTCGCCATCACATCAACCGCCAGAAATGCAGTCAAGCCTCAGTTCAGGCGTTTGAGGTCAAACCAACAGCAACTCGGCCTACTTCCAAATCATTTGATGTCAGTTCCCATTGAGCTTATCTGCCCCCTTTCCCAAAAATTCACCAGTTAGGTCAAACTTGAGGGACCCAATCCCAGCTTGCTCCCACATCAATTGCCCACTATTTGATCAGTTGCATTGCACTGAGAAATTGTTGGTCGATTTTCTTCACTTTCCTTTAAAAAAAATTCTGCCTCTAAAAACTATCAATTTTCTATTTTATTGATATCCTTCTGGCCGTATTCCAGATGGCATTACTCTGGTGGCCTGTCAGTTCCTATAATGGATGGGATTTACCAGTATTGATGATTACTATGGCTCTCACCATCATCAACTGGATTCAGAAGGCCAGATACTTCTGGCAATTCAACCCCTTTATTTTGACTATAAGCACTAAAATACTAGGATCTTGTGAACTTACATCCACCATTTCCAAGCAAATATCTGCCACTTTGTCTCCTCAGTTGTATTGAACCCACCCACTGATAACCTTGTAGAAACTATCCCAGTGGTGTTATCACCTGCATCAAGACCCCCAGTGTCTGTTTTTGTCTTTATTGGTTCATTTTTGGTCTGTTATTCACAATTGCCCTACACCAACGATTTGTTGTTGCCCAATTCATGGCTCCATACAACGTCATATGTGCTGCAATGCCTCTGGCATTCTAGCTTGCTTTTTGGTACTCTGCATCCCGACTGGCAGGCCGTCTAAACTTCTTATGCCGTTTTCATGACAACATGTTACTCAAGCAGGTTTTTAATTGAATCTGATGGGTGCATAGTGATGATATTCACAGTGAAGCCATACCGTGATCTTTACAATGTCATGGCTCTGTATCTAAGGACGATGTACCCTCGCTTAAAACTGTTCAAATTTTGCACTATTATCCGCTACCTTTCCTCTACCCAGTACAGAGCGGACAACTACCACAGTTGCTGATAAAATTTCTTATGCGAGGAGGTTATCCCACCCTATTCAAGTCCATCTAGTATTACCCAGCCTTATTCTTAATACACGCTTCGCCCTCAACTGAGTTGTCATCAGCAGTTCAACTATTGAGCTGGGCCTAGTTACATTGATTACCCCTGTCCAACTTTCAGTATGGCCCATATTATAACAATCAAGAACGCAGGTCTTATGGGGTCAATTGCTTTGAGTGCGGTCACTCTGGGAATCTGGTAAGAGGGTGCCCCAATCGCCAGGTCCATTACCTACTGCAGGACCAGTACAATCTGGGAAAAGTTGAAGTAGAGTAGAGATGGGACTCTCTACCTCCGCTATTACAACCTCAAACATCCCACATGATCCTACACATGTACATTCATAGGAAGTCCCTCCATATGATGACGCATTTCTATATCAACAGCCGATTAAAGAGGTGAAAGTATTGACATGAGTGCAAACCAAGGATATGGCGGAAGAAGGATCCCATAAGCAACCAAAACCTTATGCTTGTCAAACTTTTGACCAATTTTATACAGATGAGACGGATCCATACTCTGATGCTCCTCTCTTAAAAGGAGTGAACGCTGTTCTCCCTGTGGATGCTATTGTTAAAGAATACCCTAATGTTGTGGAGGGTATTATGAGCTTCATGGGAAAAAAGATCCGTTAAATGTCTACATTTTAAACAATCAAATTTTAACTCTGAGTGTATATAATGTGACAATTTCATAGCAAAAAGCCCAAGTCCACGCTATAATCGATATGGGCACTCCAATTAACATAGTTGCCACCAAGTTAGTGGCTAAAATGTCATTAAAGCCTGACGTAAACCACTAGATGGTATATTGGACCGCTGGAGCAGATAGTGCAGTCTTTGAGGGTGCGTACAGAGCGCTATCAATGCAGTTTGGGTCCATTGTCGTCGTATCTCTGGTGATAGTGCTGCCAAACAATAACTATGACCTGCTAATTGGAACCACTTTTATGCGACACTTCAGGGCTGTTATTGATATAATGGTAGAGATCTTCAAGATTCTGGGCGGTGAATTCCGATCTACTTCACCTCCAGCGGAGTGCCAAAGGATCCAATGCACATTGGTCATATTAAACTTGCATATAGTGATGGAGTGATTCCAGTTCACTACCATTGACTAAAGGGCAAGACCCAAGTCCTTCCTCACCAGATATTCAAATACCAAGGGCTACCTCTCAAAGCAGATAGGCTGATGTCCATCCCCTCCAGTCACCAAGTAATAGTGAACACTGAATTGGTGGTAGAAGTGCCAGAGGGACTCTATGGGGAAGTTATTGATCCTTATCAGCAATTGTGACTTGAGCCCCACGTGGCTCCAGGCATAATACTCCCAAGCCATGGGCACTATTTTCGGTGACCTGAAGCTGTCATGCATACTCATGTATCTTGACAATATCAATGTATTTTTGCATACATTCTCCAAGCACCTAACTCATCTGGAGGAGGTCTTCCACCAGCTTGCGGGGGCCAACATCACGATTAAGCCCCAGAAATGCCATTTCAAAGACCAAATGGAGTACATTGGGATGTAGTAGATGCAACTAGGCTTAAGCCCCAGCCAGCCAATCTGGAGGCTATCTGAAAAGATGACTATGCCAACTAATTAGCGCAATATACAAGTCTTTTTAGGGATGGTCCGCTACTATCTCTGCTTTATACCTAATTTTAGCTGTTTTGGAGTATCACTGTTTGAATTGTTTAAGAAGGATACCATGTTCAAATGGACAGAACGCCATCAATGTTCCTTTGACACTCTTTGGATGGCGCTGATCAGCGCGCCGGTGCTATGCTATCTGGACTTTAATAAAGAATTTCATACTCAGATGTATGCCTCCCTTTCCGCCATTGGGGCGGTCCTATCCCAAAGAGACGATGAGGGGGAGCATCCCATAGCTACTGCAGTTGGAGCCTGAACAGCCATGAACGCAAATTATACTGTGACCAAGTGGGAGTTCTTAGTGGTGATTTATGCGTATAAGCAATTTAGAGTGTACTTGCACGGAGTGAAGTTCAGAGTTTTAGTGGATAACGCTTCGTTATGCTGGTTGCAGAGCCTCAAGGATCCTGAGGGGCGTCTCACTTGGTGGGCCCTCAAACTGCAGGCTATTGACTTTGAGCTTCTCCACCGACCTGGAGCAAAACTAAAGATTGCTGATTGTTTGTTAAGACTACCAACGGAGCAGTTATGGCGGATCTGAGTGACATAATGTATGACAAGATGATCAGCGGAAAGTACAATGATGAGCCGCCACAAGTCATAAAGGCGTTGAATGAAATGCGAGCCAACACCTTCCAGCGGAATGGTGAGATATACAAGAAGATTGGCTAATTTAATAGTGAACTTTCCGCGACCCTTGGCATAACCTAACATTATCATGAGAGCACATAGGGCAGTCAGACATGGTGTCATGTGCAGGACGTTGGAATTGTTGCGCCCTCACTATTATTGGGAAGTTTGAACTTTGACATGCTGTAAACGATATTCTGCTGCCATCAGTGCCAAGAGTAAAAGCTGTTCCGCCAGAAGACTTCATACCAGTTATTGAAACCACATTTTGCTTGGCATACGGTTTCCATTGATGTCATTGGCCCTATGCCAATGGGAGCTAACTAGTCCAAATACATTCTGGTGGCGATTGACCACTTGACCAGGTGGGTTGAGGTGTTGGTAATATGGGATTTAGGGGCGGTCATAATGGCCAAGTTTATAATGGAATGTATTATCCAGCAACACGGATGCCCTCAGTTCCTCCTTACCAATAATGGAAATAACTTCACTTCCCACATCCTCCCAAAGCTAAGCGAGCTGATGGCCATCCATGGGGTGCTGATGACCCCATACCACCCCAAGTCCAATGGAATGATCAAGCGGGTCAATGGGACTTTGGTGAACATACTCCATAAATTAGTAGCTATTGGCTTTTGATGTGGAGTTTTCTTCTTTCCACCGCTGTCTTTGCCTATTAAATTAGCTATCATAATTCCACAATTGAAGAGCCCCTTCTAATTACTGTATGGATGACACCCTGCTCTTCCGGCGCTGTTATATGCCTGTGTAGAAGATACTGGCAGAATGAATCCCCACTATTATTTTACTAACCTAGCGGAAACACTGATCAAGCTGCAAACCGAAGTGTACTCAACCAGCTTAGCCAAGAAAATTAAGAATCAAGCTGCCAATCAGGTACAGCGTAGCAGGTTAGCTCAGTTCAAAGATTGGGAAATGGTTCTATTCCATGACCAACACAGGTTTGGGAAGAAGCATAAGTTGTCCAATATCTGGTTTGGTCCGTTCAAAGTTATTGAAAAGATGGGTATTGATGCCTATATGATCAAGGACCCTGCAAACGGTTGAGTCATTAACCAAGTGCACACAAAGTTCCTCTGAGCTTATGAGCAATAGAAGCCTTATTGTCCAGTCAAGGTGGGGGTAATGTCACAATTTTGATATGGCTGGACAATAAGCCCTAAGTCAGTAAGGTGGAATGGGTAGATTCCACCAATCATAATTATGAGGTATGACTATTTGAGCGCCTTAGGATGAGGCGATATTGGGTGAGAACGGATGGTTATTGAATTGCTTCCAAATGAGGCAATTTGGAGATGTCGATGTATGATTAATAGTTGGGAAATCACCTCAAACTAGGCGATCGTTAATTTAATGAATGAAGATCTGCCAGAAACAATAAGAATATGGTAGAACTAGAAGTATAAGTGAAAGGATTTATATTAACTGAAGTTGATGAGATATAAGTGATACTAGAGAATGGAAATAGGAGAACTGTTACAAGAGAAGAGTGAGTGGAGCAGAAGGAATCTGCTGTTTATATATTAAAAATAAACAAATTAGTGTTACTGAAGCGATTGCTTCATATTTATTATAACTTTACATTGTTTTGTGGGCTGACAATCTCGAAATCATCCATCTGTTGCTCAGTGGGCTTAACCCTGTGCAAAGACCCTTCCAGAATATCTCAATTATTCCACTGAATTATAACATACCCAAACATCAATCAATCTACCACCTGAGGCTCCAACCCCATCATTAAAACTACCATTGGCTGTGGCCAGTTTGCTGATCCTTATGTTTGGTCAAGTTGTGGGAAATGTTGTGCTTTAAGGTTTAAACAAACATTGGATATCGACTTTAGCCATAATCCCCTAAATTGCCCTATAGATCTCACCTTTACTATTCTAAATCAACTGTTTTTTTATGGCAGATCAATTCCCTTTGATCCGTCACTATATACTTTGCTAACCCCTTATGCCCAAATCATGCATCTAATATTGCCATTTTTCATCCAAAATTTTGATGTCAGCTGCTAGTTTGATTTCAAGAAGTTAATCATTTAGTATTTTTTGGTGATAAACATCCATGTGTGGCAGATTGATTTATATTGATCTGCTGAGGATATTTACTAACACTTTCACGCCTGAACAAGGCATTAATATAATTACAAGATGATAATTTATGGCAGATCACTTCCAATTTGTCCCGCTGACAGAGGTTTTGCTAATAAGTTCACTTACCCAAGATCAAACGACTTTGATTTACTTTATATACCTAAAATTTAGGCATAACAATTTCCATATGTCTCATCTCTGGATGGCCAGTTCCCAAAAAACCAGTTCTATTTTATCAATTGTATCTATCTAAGTAATTCTACCAGATCAGTTCCAAATATTTCTGTTGAAATTTATCATAATGAATCTCATTGAATATGCCACAAATTAGCTGGCACTTTAAAACTTTATATTTTCTACAAATGTTGGACAAACAATTGCCAAGATGCTACTGAGGTTAAACAGAATACCACAAGATGGGCTCAACTTGGACAGTCAAGTGTTATATTTCAGTTAGCTTGATCCACAAGAAAATAGAATACCAGAAAGCGGAAATCCTGGAAGATTCAGGAGCTGAAAGGAAAGCTAACTGCTTAAAGCCAGGGTATAAATTGGTTAACCTTACACTGTAATAGGGAAGCGACGCATAAATGGTACAACTGAACTTCAATTCGTCCTGAAGGACTGTGCTCTTTTACTTTACCCAGATCTTGAATGATGGAAGTATGACCTGAGACTACAGATGTTTGGAGAAATTCAATTAACTAAGTTGGATCCCTTATGCTGGCAGTACACCCAAGATTACAGTGGATCTAGAGGTCATTTCAATGGAGGTTTATTTTAGTGTAATTTATAGTTAACTTTGAGGCATACTAACTTTTCTTTCTCGTTGCAATCACTTATTGCAACCAATTTGATTCAAGAATGGTAAGTTTGTTAATTTTTACAAGGAGATAAGTGTGCACCCAAAGGCAGGCAAAGGTTGGGAAAGCGTGGTAAAAAGCACATTGTCAGTTTTTTCACCGTCCAAAGTTAGAAAACGCCCCAGTGACGCCTGTGGCCAAGACAAAACTAAGAAAGTGGTTGTGAGTATCTCACCAGAGATTTTAGCTTGGCAAGCAAAATGCAATTAATACAGCAAAACTCCACATTCCCATCCCCTGTCATCAGTGGACCATGGGCTTAAAGTTTTTTGAATATAAATTTAATGACACTTTGGGGGAAGTTCTGTGTGGATGTGCACAGACACTTCCCAGCCATCATGTACATCGCACCTCATTCTATGAACAGGGGTTAGTTAGACCTAGGGTTTGAAATCACACAAGCAGCAGATGAAGCTGCACAGATACACGTGGTGGTTGATCTACCAGATGGTCAACGGGTGGTTGAAACAAAGTGCACACGCTGTACCAAATCTAACAAAAAAAATTTCACTTTTGACTTTCTCCCCACAACGGTGAGACGTGCAGTACTAGAACACTACCTCTCAGATGAAATAAAAAGTTACAGTGACTTACACTCTTTTGATATGCACCAATTCAAGCTTATTTCAGAGCTTAGCATGGACAAAGCAATTGCAGTACTCACCCCATCTGCAGTCATCGTGGAAGACTTGGCTCAAATTTCACACATCACAGTTATCAATATTAATGGTCAAGATTCCACCCATTCCATATTACAGGGGATAGTGCACCCCCTATCTGCACCTATTGTCATGCTTGTGGCCATAAGGTACATACCTGCCCTTCCATAGAGGGCATCACTCAACATGAAATCCTCCCAAATGCAATGATAAGCACCAACTCCCATTATTAACCCACCATTGACACCATTGCCGCCTTCCAATGGGGTGCGTAGGGGTGTTATAAACAGGTTAATTCTGTGTCCCCAAAAGAGCGCAAGAAGGCCAAACAGGCCCGTAGAGCGGCAGCCAAGGCAGTTGCTTTGGCAACATCCGTGATACCATCTACCTAGACCTAAGCTGACATTGGGTCATTTTCAGTTGAAGCAGCTCAAGAATTTTCTTACAACTAAATTGAGTCCACCAACCTGCAGACCAGGTGTTTGAGTCATGTTCACCCAAGCAAAGTTACTATGCATAAATTGAAACCAATTCTCCCAAACCAACCCTCTCCGAGTTTAAATTGACCCACAAATGTGCACTGTAGGAGCACCTCAATACAAAAAATCAGGTGAAGTTAAAATCCAAAAATGATAAACCTACCAAAAATGTTGAAATTGTCCCTAAGGACAACTAAAGATTAGTTTCTTCCAACACATGCAATGCCATCAAGTTAAGCGCTGAACAAGTGGCAAAGGAAGGGCAAGGGGCCCTTCCCATTGCACCTAATGAGCAATGGGGTCTCCTTCACAATAGGTATATTAAACATCGCTGGACTCAAGGACTCGCCATCCCTTACTAGAAAACTGAGTTAAAAAACAATACACCTGTGGACATCCTGGAAATTCAGGAATCCAACTGTCCACACGGTGCTGAGGACACATGGGCAACCATGCTCCTCCCCTCCTTTTCTTTTGGTCGCTGCACTGTGAGTGCTTTTATGTGCATCCCATAGATTTAAAGTTATATTTAAAAATCGTATCTTGATGGTTGTGTGCTGGTTATGTCCTTTTCATAGGATGATGAAGTGCACGCTATAGTTGATGTTTACGCCCCAACCTGTGCACAGGCTTGCTGGGATTTCCTCTTGGCCGTAAATTCCCTCTCACTTCCATCTAATCCCTTTGTGGTGGGAGACCTGAACTGCTGGACCAACCTGGCCACCAACCTCTGGCCTTAAAACGCCTACCCCCCACAAGGGCATGTCAAACTCCAAATTCTAAAAGCCACTTGGGGCTTTTTGATTTTATCCCCAAGCATGCGCCGCTACTACCCAACATGTCCACCATCATGTGCACAACGGTCAGCTGAGGTCTATGTCCTGCATTGACCTCATTTTTGCCCCGTTGAATTTCGCCCCAGATTGAGCACTTTAAAACAATGAAAATTGATTTCTCCGACCACAGGATGGTGTCAGTGTCCTACACTTTGTCAATCACAGCGGCACAGGTGCCAAAATGGTTCAAACTTCGCTCAGCTGAGATCATGTCACACATGTTTTTAGCATTTGTGGACACCAAAACTTCAGCACCAGAGTTTGACACACCGTTCTGTGCTGATATACTTTTTACCTGGTCAGCCTTCAAAGCAAACACCATCCTTCAGGCATGCAATATCTCATTGCGATGCTGTCAGGCCACTTTTGCTGTCATTAAGCGCACACTACCAGAAGTGGACCACCTGGAGTCTAATATCCCTGAAGCAGGGTACAGCCCGGCTTGGGGTCATAAGTGGGCATAAGTGTCTGCTTGGCTCAACGCACTGGTAAGACAACTCAAACATCATACTTGTGTCCAGTTCAAGGCAAAAAATATAATGGCAGGTGACATGTGCTCCGCCTACTTTTCCCACAAATTCTTAGCACTGTGACAGAGCTTGGCCTGCACACAGGTGAGGCGGCTGGACAACTCCATCGCAGATTTTTCAACTGAAGTGGCTATCAAAGTTCATAATTTTTACTCTAAGCTGTATAGGTCCAAACCTGTCAAACCTGCAACAATTGATATGTTTCTAAATAGTGCACATATCCGCATCATTTCCCAATACCTGAGGTTAATAGATTTAATTACTCATGATGAACTCTGGTATGCCATTTGTGGTGCACCGCACAGGAAGTTCCCAGGTCCAGATGGGATTCTGTAAGAGTTTTACAAAAAATATTTTAATTATTTCTCCTCGCTAATGCTTGCCTCAATGAACAAATGACTTTTAAAAACGCGCTTCCTTCCTGGAGTCCAGGAGGCCTATATGATAACGCTGTATAAGGAGGGGGATAAGCTTGACCTAGCAAACTGGCGCCTCATGTCACTTGCTAATAAAGATACTAAGTTATTTACTAATATTATGGCCAACCGCCTAGGGGTAGTTGCCTCTGAAGTAATTTCCCCTGAGAAGTTAAGTTTTATCCCCAAGCGGTCAATATGAGACAACATAAACACAGTAGTCAATGTCAGAAAATCCATGGCTACTGGGGCGCTTGTGTTCTTAGACCAACAAAAAGCTTATTATAGGGTCAATCAGGATTACCTCTAAAGCCTGCCTCCACAAATTCCACCCCCCACTGGTTCATAAATTGGGTGATGTTGCCCAAGGAGTCTTCCACAATGGCTTTGTGTGGCCCTGGTTTCCTCAATGATGTAATTCATTCTCAAAAGGGTCTCCGCCAATGGGACTCGTTAAGTCCACTCTTGTACAACTTCATCCTTGCACCAATTTTTAGCAATGTGAATGCACGCCTTGCTGGTGTCCATGTGCAAGGCCAAGCACCTGTTAGGATGCTGACATTCGCTGACAATTGTGTGGTTGGGGTTCAGACAACCAAGATGCACGCACGCTGGAGGCAACTATCCAGGATTACTCCAGGGTCAGTAACGCCTCCCTTAATGACCCAAAATCAAAATCATCCTCCTCAGCCAGTACCAAGCCTGCGGGTCACTGGTGCCCCTTACTCAACTCGCTATACCAGCTAGGTTTCTGGTTTTCTTTCCCAGTACAACCCTTCTGGCCCCTATTATACTCCCTTTTGTATCAAGACCACTGCTGGTCCAGTGCGCCATTTGGGAGTGTGGTTGGAGTTGGTGGTACACCTCATCGGTAATGGAGCACCACACTCTTGACAATGTTACAAAGCGCATCGCCTCCCTTGAGAGCCCACCAGACTACCCTTCCAGGCCAGGTAGTGCTTTCCAACTCGATACTCCTGTCAAAAGTCTGGTTTGTGGCCCATATTATTGCTTTTACCCCTCTTTCTTTGTCTCTTTGTATGCCCTCCTCCAAGGGTGGCTTTGGTTAGGCCGCCTTCTCCCTGTGCACCTGGATTTCATGTTTTGCTCTCGCCATAGTGGTGGTATGGGCCAGCTCAACTATGAGGCCCATGCCGCCAAAATACTTGGCACCTGGATCGCTGCAATCACCAACCCCACAATTTCTGCCCAACACTGGTCATGCGTGGCCCACTTCAATTTTGCCCGCTTCCTTTGCCTCCGCAATCATACACACCCCCATTCACCACTTAGATATATGGCCCTTCATTACTCTGCCGTGGGCCCACATGGGACGCCGCCCCACTTCAAATGAATTCTCCTCTCCATGCAAGAGCTAAGTGGAGAATCAGAATCAATGGACACACCTCCCAGAGGTGTCGCCATACCCCCATTTAAACAAGAAGTCTGTGGGCAAATCATTTTAAACAATTTGGTACCACAAAGTGACCCCATCATTGCTTGTGTGGACTACCTTGACAAGCTGGACATCCATTACTCTCTGGAAACCCAAAAGGACATTTGGTGGTACACACACCATCCTCTGCCACAACCTTGGATTCGTGACCATGTGTAGAGATTCCTGATAAAGGTGTACCACACTGCTGAGCGGTCCAATGACTCTCAGTCTTAATGCATTGTGTGTGGTCAGTAAAGGCCATTAGTTCATCGCCTGGAAGAAAGCCCGCCATCACAGGTGATCTGGTTGGATGTTATGTGCCTCATTTGCCAGGATCATGTACAGACTTTTAGCCTGTCTAAGAACGTCTTAGCCCTCTCCATAACTTCCCCTATCCACCCTTCTCTCTGCACCTTAAAATTGTTGCAATAGTTCTATGGACAATCCACACTATTATCCTTGACGCACTTTCTGGCACTACCCCAACCCTCTGTGATGCAGTGCATTGCACCCACTCCCTCCTAATGGATCACTTTCAAGCTTGGCTGTTTGGCCACCTGCCATTCCACTACTGCCAGTCAGTGTCATCCTGGTTCCCCATCTGGTTCCTCTAATTGGACCTTTTTCTTCATTTGTGTTTGGTTTTGGCCTAGGCCTCCCCTGACACTCCCCCTCTTCCTTCCACTGGCAGTCCTTTTAGCAACAGGAGATAGCTTCGGCTCCTCTGGGGTTCCCCTATGTTTCATGGTGTTTCGTTGTTGATGTTTATTGGAAGTGCAATCCATGTCAGCCTTCCATTAATAAAATACATAATTTTGAGGTATACTGTCTTCATAATGTATATCCTATTCTTAGTGCCAATTTCACCTGTGCAATATCGCCCAGTGGCAACAAAAATTGCAACTGACTCACTTATCATCTTGAATTCTGACAGGCCAAAGGGGCATATATTAAACATGCTGATATTAACCTAATTATTCACAAATTTGAACTAAGCTAAATTATTGTATTCAAAAATAGGCACAGGGTTTAAAAGTTGATTTTCATCTATTACAGGCCAATTCATATATTTTTATTGATTTTCACATTCATTACAGGTCAATTTACATTTTTTGATTTTTTTATCCATTACATACCATTTTGTATATTTTTATAGTGTTTGATAGATAAGAAATTCACAACAAATTATACAAAATTCATGTAATGGATGCAAAAAAACAATGAGAAAATATATGAATTGGCCAGTAATGGATGCGAAAATCAATGAAAAGTATACAAATTGACCTGGAAAATCCTGTGAGTTTATTTGTGGTAGCGTAGCAATGAATGTATTCACTAGAAGTCCAAACTGGCTATTGGATAATTCTACCTTTAGGATATAAAGCAAACCTTGGAGCAAAATTGATTATAAAATAGTTTAGGTGTAAAAGCCCAACTAATCCCAGAATTGATGGCTGGCTGGAAACTAAACCATATTCTTAGATTAATTCAACTAAATATAATGATCTATCCAATTTTTGACAATTAAAATCTGATTGCTGTCATTGCAGCAATGAAATTCTAGATGGTTCTAGTGTTAAGGAACCACAAATGAAAAACCAATTACTACAAGATGAGCCCCACCCAAGTGCTGACACATATATACCCCAACTTTGACAAGCTGTTCTTAGATTAAATAGAAGCATCCCTCACTACTGTAAGGGTAGTTAACCCAATTCAATGCTGAGTGGTATAAACACCATGGCTTACTGCAACTGGATGCTGAATATACATTAACAGAATTATACCATCACCAAAAAGGAGTGTCTAGCTGTCATTTACTCTAAACAATGTCAGGTTCATATCCCTTTATACATCTTACCATATTAACTGATCATGCCTCGCTATGTTGGTTATAAAATCTTAAGGAACCAAAAGGATGGTTGCCCCACTGGGCTTTGCAGTTACAAGCCTACAACTCAAAATTACACACTACCACAGCTTTAGGCATCACAACGCGTACAGCCTCTCTTGGTTGCCTACCATAGCCTTGATGGCTGATCCAGCTGCAAATTTTTTGATAAGATGGTAATACCACAATATGGTTTTGAACCTGTAGATGTTCAATGCACATTGGAAATTTTAGGCAAAATACCTTTTTAGAAAATGGGAAATGTACAAGGTCATTAATGAACAAAATTTTTGTTTTTTAGGCCTAACAAGCAGAGTGACTTGATTATCACCAAATTATAAGGCAATGGGGCTCAGTTGATATAAGTGAATGCTTAAGCCTCAATCCCATTATTATTATAATTTTATCTCTTTTGATATTGATAAGACTCTCTGTTGCTGCCAAGAATACCATGCTGAAGCGCCCTACTGAAAACACGCTTTATATCAATAGGTTAAACCCAATTTTGCCTGACATACCATTTCTATTGAAGTTGTGGTTAACTTGTCTATTAGTTTTGGCCGATTCAAAAATATAATTGTGGTCATCACTTACCTTACTAAATGGATGGAGGCCAAAGCAATTAAGAGCCTGGGCGCTATGACTACCGCTAAGTCTATACTGGAGAATATAATTTATTGGTATGGTTTCCTCAACTTATTCTAATGGATAATGGGACTGACTTTATGCCCCTAAATGATTGCTAAATTTATGACTTGAGGGTATAGGAGGGGTATTATTTACGCTATATCACCCCTAGACCAACGTCACTATTGAACAAGTAAATGTTACTATGTTGAAATTTTACATAAATTAATTACAGGAAAAGCATCCATCTTAGATCTTTTCCTGACCTCTGCCATTTTTGCATACAACATTGCATATCACTTAGCCACAGGGCACTCCCCATTTGCCTTACTCTATGGGAAGCATCTCACACTACCCCACTCTTATACTCATGTGTTAAAGAAGAAAGCATGAGTTCCAAAGTTGTCTTGAGAAGCTCACACAGATTTAAATCATCTGCAAAGTGCTCTACTCCAACACACTGGCTCAGAAAGTCAGGTCTAGAACATGGGATAATAAAGACTGCCAGACCTTACCTACTTTTGGCATAGGAAAATTCGTTTGTTATTATGATAATTATGGCTTTGGAAGGATTATCAAGTTAGAGCACATTTGTAAATGTCTTTTTGAAGCCATAGAAGATATCTATGGATGCTTACACTCTGAAGGATCCCATTAAGGGCTATTGCCAATTGGGTGTATACAAATATCCTTAAGCAGTATTATCAGCCCTCTAATCCTATTTCCATAGGCTCTCAATAACCCATCAGGTCCTCACATATCTTTATATCTAATGTTTGTTCAAGGGAGGGAAATGTTATACTTGGCTTGACCAACCATCAGTTTATAGTTCACTTAATTATAAATGAATAACGCTTAGATAAATGGCTTGATTGAAATTACTTTTCCCTGTGGGCCACGTTTTCTATGTAACTGCTGAATTTGTATTAAGTTACTACTGACAAATTTGACTGCATCTGTAGGATAGTAGTAACTACGGTGGTAGACTGAATCCTCTCTCCTAATGTTGCAACTCAATCCCTTATTATCTCAAATACCTTGGCCTGTGGCCCTTGTTTTTGTATCAGCCATCATCTATTATTTATTAGTCATTATCCTGACCTGCACCAGCGTAAAACATGTCATTAAATAGGTTTACAATCATTCTCCTCAGCCTTTCTTGCAGTGTCTTAACTCTAATAGAGTTACTGCTGTTAATATGGATAGTACCTCAAAGCTTACTGCCTAAGTGGCCATGTATTTCCCGTTATGTGATTGCCCAAAATTCCTTAGTGCTGTATCACTGTTAATTAATTGCACTAATGGGAATAAGGGATGAGAGGAGCATATAAGAAGGAAACTACCGTTTTTGAGATGATCTATCTCGACTTTAGATGGTGGTAAATTCTACCACCTGACGAAGACAATTTTCTTGGAAAGCTCCAAAGCTGCTGTCAGTAGTTATTACTATGGTATGCTTCTTCTTTATAGTCTTTAATATAGAGCTATTTGTGATAATTATGGCTTTCCCCACTTTGTTTTCTGAGAACACTGTCTTCATACTGTGCCTAACATTGGTGTGTTTATTACCCATGCCTTTGAGATATAACGCCCCTGCGCCAATCTTAATACCAGTACTTAGCTTGAGTTTCCGTTAAACCTAAAAAACACCATACTGGTAGAAGGAACTTCCTTCTAGGCTAACCCTTTCAATATTAAAGCTCCAAACAGTATACACTTGATATATGTAGAAACGTTTACTATATAATTGAGTCACATTTTGATGACTTTATAAAAAAATTATAAGCATAAACTTTTGTAAATGAAGGTAAAGTTCTAATATTTAATGGCATAAAGTAATTAAATTTAACTATATGATCAACTATAAACAATAACTATGATGATAAAATACCTAAGTATCAGTTCTAGTATTAGTAATTGACATGTATAAGATTTTACTTTTAGACAATTTATTTTCTTTGTTTGTATTTTACTATTGGATGCATTGAACAGTGCTGTGTTGTATAATGTGATTTATTAATATTATAAGATTACCTTCTTAATAATTAAACTATAATAATGTTTAAAGTTAGTAAATTTTGAATAAATTTTTATAATTTAAAATATTTTTAACAAATATCAAAAATTTTATTGCAAAAGTTAGGCATAACTTTTAACTATTTGGGGAAGGTCAAACAGGGGACAAGCACTTCTGATATAGTGGGGATATAGTAATTAACTGTGAAAAATTTTAAGACACCCCAGAGGGTTCAAGGTCCCACTTGTTGTCTCCAGGACCACCAAGTTTAGGATGGTAGGGGGTTTATGCTGGCTTATCCTTGGATGCAGCATGAGTGAAGGAAAGAGTCAATCTTTAGGAACCATATGGGGAACCTTGTATTGATTGTCCTTCTGTTACATGGGGTCATGTTTTCAAACAGCCATGCTTAGAAATGTTCAAATATATGGCTGTGGAAACGATTGATTGCTTCTTGGATTGTAAGCGTTGCTCCTGTAAATGATTCCAGTACTATTGTATGGATCATCCATATTGCTATTGCTACTATTAATGCCTGGAGTGATGGGTGGATAGGTGACTCCATGTTTAGAGTGAACATGTTCCTAGCTATACTGAATGGTTTTCACTTTAATGGCGGAATAGGCGCATGACCTCTTTCCACAAAGCCACTGATGTTAGACATTGTTCTAAACGGTGTACTAGGCTTCTATACTGGCCAAATATTGTACATTAGGAATGGACTGCATTTGACCGTTCTGCTGTGTGGTATACTCTCCTTATGCATCTCCACACATGTGCTCTTATCCTGGGTTGAAATAGTGAGTGATGTGTGTATCTCCAGACTCTTCTTTGGGTCTCCAGGTTGTATGGTGTATCCATATGGTCCAGGTAATCGATTCTGGCTATGGTATTCGGATTTCTGCATATTATGTTGTCTGTGACTATTTGGCCATTAATTTCCTGTTTATGAGATAGCCTTGGGAGTCCTTTATGACAGATCTGATCACATATGTGGATCTTCCACTCTGCTCTCCTCATGACTAGGAGTATTTGTTTAAAATGTGCAGGAGTGCCATGTGGTCCTGCAGCTGTAGAATGGGACGCCAGATACTTGATTAATGTGTTTGCGTGATCTTGGTTTCTTAATTGGAGTGCTCGTGTGAAGTTATATCTTGATGTTCTGGCCCAATGTATATCTGAAAGATCTGGGCTAGTCACCTGAGCTATCCAGGATCCTATTATATGGGTCACTTGCTCTACATAATTAGTAATCCCCATACCTCCATTCCTTCTAGAGCCAAATAGGGTTTTGAGGCGTACAGGGGGGTTGCGGTTGGACCAAAGCCATCCTTGTAATAAGCGAAAATTGTATTAAAGAAGGCCGTTGAGAAAGCAATTGTATGGGCCAAAAACCATATAATTTATAGTATCATGGAGTTGGCTACCGTGACCCTTCCTGTTAGACCTGTTTAATGTCCTTTTAAGGAGGCAATGCGTCTTGTTATTTTATCCAGAAGTTGATTTTCCATCATGGAGTTGACGTAACCTCCCGCTTTCAACCATACCCCCAAGTGATGAACAGGTCCAGCTGTTGGCTTGGTAGTGATGGGAAGTTTCAGTGAAGTTAATGTTGATTTTCGCCTCCTATTTCTGGTGAGAAGTCTTGATATTATATTGGTTTGTTGACCCATGGTAGATGGCGTCCAATGGGTCTGATATTTCCCCAGGAATATATTTTCCGTTTTCTCAGTATTAAGTGATATGTTGCTTATGGCTGAATAATATTGTATTATTTTCTTAATTCTGCAAGCATCCTGGTTGTTGGATATTTCCACCACACAGTCATCAGAGAAGGCCATCATTTTGACTGGTGTTTGGCCCTTGACAATGATTCCATTGAGAAGTGTATTTGTTTTCTGGATTAGGGGATCCAAACTAAAATTGTAAAGTAGAGGGCTTAAAGGGTCTCCTTGTTTGAGTCCTCTCTGTGGAATGACTGGATTAGTTAAGAAACCTTCTTCACGCACAGACATGGTGGCTGACTCTGTGAACAACATCACCCAGTTTATGAATCTATTTGGGAGTTTAAGTTTTTGAAGGCAGGCCCTGAGATAGGTCCAGTTCACCCTGTCGTATGCCTTCTGTTGGTCCAAAAATACAAGTGCTCCAGAGGCTTTTGGACCGGCAGACATTTGCAACTGTTTGGATGTTGTCCCATATGGATATTTTTGGAACAAATCCATTTTGTGATGGGGATATCGCGTCAGTTGCAATTTCTCCTACTCTTTTGGCCATACTTTTTGTAAATATTTTGGTATCTGTGTTGGTTAGGGAGATTGGGCGCCAGTTGGATAGGTTTGGTCTGTCTTCTTTTTTGAAGAAAAGTGACAGTGTAAGCTTCTTTGCCTCCAGGTAGAAGGCATGTTCCCATATTACACTTGTTCATGGAAGCTAAAAGAATATTAGAAATGTTAGTAAAATATTTTATATAAAATTCATAGGGGATCCCATCAGGTCCAGAGCATTTCCCTCTTGGTGCACCGCGTACTACTTCCCATAGTTCCTCACATGATATTAGGTTAATTAGGTTGTTATTTTGAGCCGCAGTGTTGATATGTGCATTTGTGAGGAATTTTTAATTTTTTCTTGTTCAACCGTTTTGGATTTTATATAAATTTATATAAAACCTGTATAATTCTGTCACATCTTCTTTGGGTGTTTCCACTATGAATTTGTCCAGTCATCAGACCTGTGTGTAAGCTATTGTATTTTTCTGGGCATGTAACAAATAGAAAAATTAGCTCTAGCAAGTTTCTCTGTCTTTTATGTTTTTTGCTTTACATTAAACCCCAAAATGGTGTTGGTGTTCACATATCAGGGTGCTTAGCCGAGCAGAAACCTCTGCCCATTTGCAACCCCATCCAGGGCTGTACCCTATGCGTGGGACATTGTTTTCCAGGTAATTGATTTCTGTCAAAGTGTGCTTGATAATGGCTGAAGCTGCCCTGTATCTTCTAGACGTTGTGTTTAATCTGTTGGGTTGTTGATTTTTTAAAATTTTCCCAGGTGGTTAATGGGTCCAAACAGAAAGGTGTTTGAAAATTCTGGGTTGAGGATATTTCCTCCATCCAGGATTGAAATTATGAGTCAGCTAAACTTTATGGCGTATTATGCGCCACCTGGATGCTTGGGTAGTTGTTTCCACTAGTGTTTAGGACACCAAAACTAACCAATGGTCAGAAAATTTGATTTTTATAGTTTTAATTTATGAATCTGGTGACAGAAAATTAGTGGTAAGAGTATCAGGTCTATTCATGACATAGAGATAAGTGCACCATTGTATACATGTGGCCGTGTCATGTTTTGTAGTAGAGGTGACCTTTTAGGTAGCGGATCATATAGTCCCAGGTGGCCTTTAGTATGCGAAGTTCCACTTGCCCTTGTGATACCTCCATTGTGTATGGCCATCGGTCAGTCTCTGGGTTGATTCAGCAGTTCATGTCTCCCATGATAAAGTGTTTTCTGGAAGATAAAGTTTTGTTAGAGCTGTTAAAAACTCTCGTCAGTCTGGTGCACAAATCAGTGCATACACACTGGCTATTGTGTGCACTTCTTTGTGCCATGAGAAGGTAATGGCTAGTACGCGGCCATCCAGGAACAGATTGTTACAAAAATTTAAAGTTTTGGTTTGTGCATACTATTACCCCACAGTGTTGCAACCAAAACGATATTGTTAAGAGGAGCATGTTAACCCATGCCTCCTCCTTTCCCTGTGGACAGTGAGTTTCCTGCACCACCAGGATATCCACAGGTGGGTTTTGTAGGAGACTCAACTTCTTGGCCTGGGATGTTAAGGCCTTGAGTCCCGCTATGTTTAGTGACCCTATCTCTACTAAGATGCCTGATGTGCTTCAGGAGCAGTTAGCAGGGCCCCTGGCCCTACTCCCTCGCTCACATTACTCTCCATTTCACCTCTGCTGTGGAGAGCATAACCATGAGTAGGAGTTGGGGTGTATTCTGCCCTTTTCATTACTGCTGTTTTTGCTCTTCTATTGCCTTTGCTGGTTTTAATTTATCATTGCGGTGCATTTGTGTGCTCTTATTGCTCATATTTTTCTCTTGCACATTCCATTGTTGATTTTCATTCCTGGTTGGGTTATGCTCTGCAATTTTAGGGGGTGTGCTAAATCCCTGTTTTGCCACATATATTTCAAATTGGGTTCCACCAAATCCAATCTGTTTAGATTAGATCTTGATTTTTCACGGGATTTGATTGGCTCATTGTTTCAATTTCATCCATGTCTTCTTGGATCTGTTCCAGTGATATGGATGATTCCACCAATGCCTTTGCCTTGGCCATGGCCAGCTTGCGAGTTTGTTTGGCCATTTTTTGTTCTTTTGGGGAAGTTGGGTTAATTATTTTATAATATCCTTGTTCTCCCCAGTTGAATGACTGTGTGGTATCTGTGACTTTGGCGTACTCTGAGTCATCTTCGCCCATTTTTTACTCACAGAATTCCATTTCTCTTGGCCTTCTTTTATGGGACAAGCATGAATCTTATGCCCAAAGGCCTGGCAGTGGTTGCATATAGGGGTGCTCTCTACTGTTGCATGTAATAGTTTGGATTTTTCCCATCAATAGTGAAGGATGCAATGTGGGGGATTTTTGTGATATCCTAAACTACCTCCTGGTTCAGGGGAAATGATTGCAATTGCCTTCCCAGTGCTAAGGGTTTACATCAGCTGAAATCTTTGCATTTCAAATTGTTTAATTTCTCCATAGGCTTCCAGGCCTTCTCAGAGATGTCATTTGACTATTGTGCATGCCAGTGTAGTTGAAAGGTAATCAAAAATTATAAAAATATCTTTGGATTCTGTCCAACGTGTGCATTTGGTTGATACCAAATGCTGACTGTCAGGAAGGTTGATACCCTCTCCCCTCACTGCTCATTTGCTTCTTCCACAGTTTTGAACCCAAGGTCTACCCAACCTTTGCGGATAGTATGGGTTGTTAAGTACACCGCGTGTGGGAAAAATTTAAGTTAGACTTCGCCAAACTTTTCCCAAATTGTTGGTGTTTCTACACCCAGGAAAACTTGTATCCTGTATTACAATGACAGTGATTGCGAGTGGGATACTTCCATATAACTGAAATATTTCAAAAAAATCACAAAACATGCGGGGTGCACCACCTTAAGTTTTTTGTTTTTACTGATAGTTACGTTTGTTACTGTGCGCTTGGTGCCTTTGGGAGGTGCAAATCCAGGTCCTCTGCCCTTTACCACGTTCACCCAGTTCTTTAATTTACTACTCATACTCAAATCATCTGGTATTGATTATCAAATTGTACTGTTTGCTTGAATCATATTACTAAAAATGAGAGTAATTGGAAAGAAAAGCTAAAGTTAGTTGTAACTTACCAAGTGTATTTGATGTCTTAAAATATAATCTATTTTGGTGATGAAACATTGATTATATATTTTGATAAGTGAAGGTGTTAACCTAAATAATAATACCTCTAAGATTTGTAAAATACCAAGTAGTGAAAAGCCAGTGTGAATTAGCTAGTGCACAGTGTGACGGTACAGGATATTCCTGACTGTCATAGATGAGGCTGCAAATGGATAAGCGGAGCATTCCTCAACTGGTAGAATGAGGGGAGTTCACTCCCAAACCAGCTGAGGTTAAGGCAACCTATCTGTCATGGATGGAGATGGACGATCCCCTTTTATAGATTCAGGCGAGCCAAGCACTTTTCCCCAACATCAGAGTAATATCATGCAAAAAATATCGCCTTGAAGCTTTAGCAGATTTATTTAATGAAGATGACAACGTCGCCCAAATCAATATGAAAATTGACACCCTTTTATACCTTATGGGCCAAAACAATTTGCAATTTTCTAATGACAAAATGATGAATTGAGTGAATTACCCTGATGGGAATGATTGAGGCTCAAGAGTAAATATTACCAAATCCAGAAAGCAACCAATTTTGAGAGCCACTTTGAAGCACAATGTGGGGCATTGAAGGAGTTCCATTGCTCAACTTTGCCGTTAACAAGCATATTACCAGATTTGGTAATAAAGCAATATCTGAAGAAGATGAAACTACCCACAACCCAGAAGCAGGGACATATATAAGGGCCCCTGGACATCTAGGTTCATAAGTAATCACTGCAAGAAAGAGCTCGTAGATACAAGAATTAGCTCAAATGGATGAATAAATAAAAGCAGCAGTTAGATGCCATTTCAATAGGGTATGATGAAGATTTTCGTTATTGATAATCAACTTCCTGATTTACTTTTCAAATTATCATTCATTTTCTATCTTAATTAATCACTCAAAGTATAAAATACCTCACTTTTCACATTAATAAAGTACCTTTCTGCAGAATCTCAGTTACACCCTTTTATTTCACTTATAATAGTTTGAGTGAACTAATTGTCAGTAGCCAGTATGGGATTATCCATTATATAGAATAAAGTAACCAGTCTGATATCTGCTCTGTTTGAACAAGGACACTCTATATTGTGGACATTTATAGGTGTGCTGCCAAGGAAGAGGTGTGGTTGGCTTCCTTAAAGTCCCAAGGGCCAAAATATAATGATCATGTCAAAGAGTTCAACCAGAAATTCGCCAAGTGCGCAAACAGTATACCAAAGAGTTCAATGCTACAATGGGTAGCTTTAGATGAGAATTTGCTCTATTAGAATGATTGTGATATAAGCAAAGGTTGTCTGTTGCCTAATCTGTTTGGAGTAGACCCCCTGAGCAGTGAATCAGCCTCACATATTAAGTGATCTGAGGTAAGTGAACTGACTCTAACCATCATATTATTTTAATGTTATAAAAAAGAAATATTAGGGGTTGCATGGAATTGCAATAAATTGATAACAGAATTTTAGGCATTTTATACTCTGTGAGTATCTTCTGGATCTAAGGCTTGTCAATACAATATTATCAGCTGGTCTAAAGCCATCAGATAATAACAATTAAAGAACAAAAAGCCCAAGCCAAAGAAGTGGAAGGTTGGCGCTACAAATAGGAGTCTAAAATCAATGGAGTTCTCACATGGATGGAGAAATTTATTCAACATACATTGAAAACCAGAGTATATAAGGAACCAGAAATAGATGACAATACCAAATTTTCAAACATACCTCCCATCAAGCGTAATAGGATCAAGCTTATAATAGGTTTTCAAAGATGGCGTGATTGCTAAAATATATATAGTTTTTAAAACCCCACATTGTTTACATTTTAAAGTCATTTAGCTTAAACAAGTTTATCTGTTTATTTTTTGCATTTATAAACAGGATTGGATTAATCCTTCCTAAGTATGAGTTCATGTGCAGTTTTAGCTTATAATCAAATGAAAATCTGCTAGCTTAAAACATAAATTTAACAGATAAGATACTAGGATGAATCCTTACTACCTGGATCAAGACACCAAATCTGGTCATTTAGTGTCTCTCTCTTTGCCCTCTCCTGGGAAAAGTACTCTTGTAAGGGTTAAGCATAGCTTTAACCCTTATCTAAGGAATATTACCCACATAATAGTAATATGCAGTCAAACAGATTCCTTTCTGAGTATTCTCCTCTTATGGACAACACCTAGTATGTTTTATCCATATCTTTTGCCATTTACTGGAGTGAACTAAACTGTTAAATATAAAGCCTTCAAACGCAAAAAGTTCAGTAACTATATATTTTCTAAAAGCAAAGGGTGGTTATCCTGGCAGGTAAAACTGCTTCCACCCTAGTGCAGGTTTTGAGTTCAAAACATGTACTTGCTAGAAAAATTCTTGGTGTGGTATATTTGTCCCAAGGCCAACCCACATCAAATAATTTATATACTTCCTAAAAGCCATAGCAAAATAATGACACATGACTTATTCAAAAAATTAAATTCAGACTATTCTTTATAGCTCATAGTAATTAAAATCTAATTTAACATTATCTGTATATATGTGCTTAATTTCACTATAAAAGTATTGATTAGAATAACGTAAGTATTATACTAAAATTATTAAGCGCTAGCACGCTTTTTAGTTAGCTATATGTAATACATAGTTAAACATATTGAAATTTTTTACAAATAGACATTTTAATGAAGTAGAAGACCCAAGTTGTGAGCTTTCTTAGAAAGTAATATACTAAAAATAGTTATATATATTTGATATGATCTAAATTAATGGATTCATACAATATCTATTGTATTGAATATTTATATGATAAATCTAGTGATGCACTACATCACCTTTATGCTGTATAAAGTGATAGTAAGCTACTGATGTTAAATAATTGAACTAAATAGGATATACTGTAATCATGCAACATTATATGTTTTTTAACTATATCTTGGATAGAAAGTCTGATATACAGTATGATGGCAAACATATAAATCAGAAATTTTGTCAAAAAGAGGTGTTGAGATTTGGGTTTGATCAACCATAGGATATTGACCTCAGCCATATGCCCCTAGTCCTTATAGACCTCAACATTCTCCTTGTCACATTATCTGTATCTTTCAGCAAATCAATTCCAATTGTTTGCCACCAAATATTTTCTAGCATCTTCTGACCCAATTCTAAGCATTAATAAATTAATTCATACAATCTTGAATTTCAGTGGATTGGACCCTATCCGCTTGTTGACTGAATGTCCAGTTCCCCAGACCAAGTTCCATTCCCATCATTCAGGTATTAACAGAGTTATTCAGTTTAATCTATCCCAAATACCTCAGTTAATATATACCCTAAGGATGTGCCTAACATTGGAAAGACAATTACTAAGATATCACAATGTTGGGCAGACTACCACCAAGATGTGCCAGACGTTGGAAAGATGCTGTCAAGTTTTAAATGCATTTTACACAGTCTATTATGGACCATAAGTAGGAAATGCTAGAAGATTTGGGATCTACAGAGAAAGCTGAATTACTAGAGGCCAGGGTATAAATTGGAGACCTGAGATTGGAAGAGAGACAGATGTTGCGATTCACATTATGGTAAATACCAACATCAGATTTTTGGTTTATGCTCATAATTATGGATATCCAGTTCTGGAAGTGCCCAACGAGACAATGGTGGATATGGAAAAGTTTACATTAAGTAAAGTCTTACTTTTATATCAATCTTTGCATTTATTTCAATGTATACTGTCTTTACAAAGCTATACCTATTTGAGTGCAGATATACCTGTTCTTATTTTCTCAATTGCAGTCTTGATTTCAACAAGGGATCATATTGTTTTATGATAATTGATTTTGATAGATTCTTTGCAATATTAATGTTTGATCTCTAGATTATATAACAAACTAAAAACAAAACTTTATATTAGCAATATATAAGTAATAGTTGAATATAAGAGATATGGTTAGATAACATTTGTTGCTAAAGGATATAGTACTATAGAATCAAGGAATAATCCTAACAAGAGCTTAAATGCATAGAGTATAGACTCAGCAACTGTAAAACAAATAGCCGATTTGTTATTGCATCATGCATTGTATGTTTTATAAGCTACCTAAAAACTTTAGATTACTTATTTATGCTTATATTAAGTGCTAAAAAGTCTTTTTAGAGGATTAACCAGCATAAAAAATCTAGAAGTCTTGTATACAGATTACTTATAGAACACTAAAACTATACAAATCCATATAAAACCCTTTATTAGGACTGATATGATACTGACTTGGTTGGGGGTAGCTAACCATGAGCTAGCATAACCAAGGGTTTTGATCAATTATGACAAGAATTCTAGAGGTGCACAGGTATAAGAAATGGTGGGTATGCTGGTATGAGAGTTTCCCACAGATATGATTTTAAGAGTGGAAGAGTGGAAGGGTGGAAGAGAATTTCTTGTAGGTTGAGGTGGTAGATAAGGATTGATAACGCTTTAGTAAATAAATTTTATAGTGTTTGCATACTATAAAAAATTACAACTGCAAAGATTAACTATCTGAATGCCTTAGTTATATTTCATCCAGCTTCTTGGACATGCCTAAAGGGTGGTTAGCCTAGCAGGGTAATTCCTGCTTCCATTCTAGTATGGGTTTTGTTCAACACATGTTCAAAACCTATACTGGCTGCAAAAAATCCTGGTGTGGTATATTTGCCCCAAAGTTGACCTACCTCAATTACTCTTTCTTTTTTCCTGGACTATCCTAATCTTTACTTGATTCTTGGATTTAGTACTATTTTTTTGAGCTTCTGTAGTTGCGCCTTGAAAAGATTTTAAAAGGTAGTAAAAACCATCTCAGTCACATGGAAAATACGTTTTTTACAATTGTCTAACTCAACATCATCGCAGTTAAGGTAAGTTAAGCAAAGTAATTGAAATAATATTATTGCAATTATGGTTGGTTTTCAATTGATCAATCTAAGTTCACCACATATCCTCTTAATCTGATGGATAATTTTTTTTATCTCAGGAATACAACTCATTTCAGGCTTTACCCTGAAACCCTTCCTGTCAAAGTAGAAACAATGATGAATGAAGCTTAATAAAGGGAAAGATATAGTATATTAATATTAATCCCAGAAAGCTATCTATTTTTACTTTATAAGGATTTTTAAAGTTGCCTTAATGAAGACTATGACAGTGACTAGTCCTAGAAATATAAAGCTAATTTGAATCATATAAGACAGGATTGGGTAAAGTAGATTATTAAAAATTAGAAGTTTTCTGTGAGGCGCAGGGGATTCAATGTCCACTTTGGTAAACAGTGCAAAGTTCCTGAGAACCCACCTTAGGCACCAAGCAAACACTTTCTAATATAACTTTAGATCTCTCTATCCAATGAGGGATCAGTCAATTTAATGGGAGCATCCTGACTGTGATGAACGTCATCTGCTCAAAATGCTTTTTCAAAAGATGGAAGCCTTTAAGAAGTTTTAAGGCAACGCCTTTACATAAAGACTAAGAGGAAGTAGGGTGATAGGCCAGTATTCTCACTTGTAAGGGTACTGGCCTATTAAAGAGAAATGGACACTGGCAGCCAGCTGTACTATTCTTATATTACCTCAACCTGTGGTATCTTCTCCAGTTGTGATATATTTGAGTTTGCTTAAGTGGAAGGGTTAGAATTGCAAAATCACTATAAGGATCTGGGTTGGGAGTGTGATGGGACATGCCATGGTTGGCTGCCCATAATTAAGCCAAAATTTTTCTTTAAAAGAAATCCAGATCAAGGTGCACTCCACCCATGGCAGCCCAGCATTTTATCAGCAGCAGTTAATTGCAATGGGGATATCTGCAAAATAAAATAAAGGGGAGAGCCATAATTGGCAAATGGGAAATCAAAATATACCAAAATTGTAAAAGTGTATTATGAAAATTTTTAAAGAAAGTGAAATTTGGGGAATCAGAAATTTGAAAAATTGGAGAATTATGTGATAATAGTAGTAGTATGGGAAAATTACCTTAAGTAGAATGTGCCATTTTGGTGGTGCAGCTGAGAAGTTTCTCTGCATAAAAGCCTCAACTCCACATAAAAAACTGCTTGCCAACATAGGTACAGGAGCAATTTGAGAATAAATAGGTTATAAAGCCTTAGAAAGTATTACAAAAAATTTTTAGTTCAATCCACCTTTATTAACATTAACTTCACCCACTCACACTCTGTGGTTTTATATTTCTTAGAGATCTACTTGCTCATGCACCCAGCCTTTGCCTGTCCTAAAGCTTGTATAAGCCTCTTAATGCTTGTTGGAATCCCTGGGTAGCAACCCCTGCATCTCAACCGAAATAGTTCATGTTCAGAACCAAGAAGAGTGCAAAAAAGGCTGCTTCTCCCCTCACCAACATGAGCAATTTAGCTTATGTTGTGAGTGAAAGGTGGGTGACAGACTACCCCCTGAAGGTTTGTTACCTTTACCCATCTTTCCACCACCAAGGAGTTGGTGGAGAGGATCCAGGGGGTGTTTCAGGAGGTGCTGGTGACCATAGATCACCACCAACAGGTAGGTCGCCGCTCCCCACAATGCCAAAAGGTATTATACTATAGTTTGAGTTATTCCAATGTTATTTATTGATATTAGACACAATCAAGGCATCCAGATCAAACTTGAGCTTAGAACTCATGTTTAACTTTCTAACTTGCCTCCAGCAAAGTTAAGACTGCCAAGAGGGTTCTGATGTGTTAAACCCAAATGATTCAAACTGGGATTGCCCTACCTTCCCTATCTTTGGGTGCAGCCTGATACCCATTGACAAATTAAAACTGTCCCACAATGCAGAATTGAGCCACAAATTTTTGTAAAATTCTTGATGGTGATCTAACCTGTCAGGTTAAATCTGAATTGATATTGTAAAATGAAATAGTGTGCCAATCTGATGTATCAATCGTAATGGGAAACTCAGACGTTAATGCACCTTTTTTTATTGCTCATCTGTATGGCTTTTTAAGAAAGTAGTCCTCAACAGGTTCTGCTATCAGTCAATTCTCTTATTTGGTTTTACAATCAACAAATAATTTATAAAACAAGTTTTTAAGCTACTTTATCTGTATGTAAGCTGCAATAATTAGTCTGCCATGTTCCCTAGTCTACTCAATGATTGGTCTATCATGGCGATTATAACCACACTTCTGCACTCCCTGCTTTTGTGAAAATATTGGTATGGGGCCCACTTGGGCTTATCTCTGATTCTGAATGCATTGAGGCATCACAATCCTACCTTGCTTTTTGTGGTACTCCACTCCCAGTTTATTAAGTTCCAAGGTAATTCCACAAGTTTCCCTCCTTGTTAGCAGAGCTTTTCCCACAATGCAGTGTGTGCTCAAAATAGCTGCTTCTATTGGATCTTCTTCAGTAACTTCCACCAGTGTGTGGTCCTTGTGGGAGCATTAATAACATCTGTGGTGAATCATCAGCCCTCAGCTCTTCCCTCTCCAATAAACACAGAGCTCTGTAATTGGCTGTAAGCCTTGATGTACCACCCTGTTTGGATTTAGGGAGCCCAAGTTGGCTCTGATTGCACGCTAACGGGTTCCAATCAGCCACCAGGGTAACAAGCAACTGCTGTGAGTGTGGCCCTAAGCCCTAAAGTTGATGAGATGAGAGCCATCTTTGTGTATACTCCAAAATGGCCTCGGTGGGTGTCTTGGTGCACAAAGATGCTAATAGATCACAAATGGAAATGGCAGGGGAAAAGATATCAAAAATAAAACAAATCTTGGAGAACAAAATAGGCCAGTACCCTCACAACTAAAGGCATTTGCCACTAAATAGGGAAGGGTACTATGGTTTGCAGCGCTGTTCTTGGGTTCTGCAGCCCTTAGGCCAGCATCTTCTTCAGGTGCAGGTTCCTGGGCTCCTACTTGAGAGGAGAGGGTCAGCTCCTGAGTTGGCGTGAGAATGGAGGGTGGGGGTGGTGATGAGGCACGCTATAAGGCTGTTCCCCAAATTAATTTTCTTTGTTTTTTTTTTAATTTTTCTAAATTGAGGCGCTCCATCTTTGGAGGTCTGGCGCTCAATTGAAAACAAGTTTCAAAATTATTGAAAGGGAAGTTTGGAAAAATAATGGAAGGGAGGGTAAGATCAGGGTTGGAGTTTTCAACGCTTTCCAGTGCACTTGCATTATCTTATCCCAAGTGTTGTAAAGTCATCAGTATTTTTAGACATTTTAAACTTTGGGGAAATGGGTGGCGGTACTGGGGTACTTACCTGGTGTACTTCTCCTATTTTGGTAAAGCTGAGGGATTTCTCTACACAAGAGCTTAACCCTGGCAACATACCAATTACTCAGCAGTGGGGGAATTGGAGTGGCGCAAATATAATATACTTCTTAAAATAAAATGGCCTTCTCTACCTGAAAAAGGGTAGTAGGCACCACCTGGCCTCTTTCCCTTTTGGAAAGTCTTACACACACATCCATCTAGACTGGGAGCAATTCCTTTATGGCGCAGAATGGACCCTCAGCCTCCAGTGGCCCTTATAGTGCACCTCAGTGACTTGGCACATGTGGTTGATGAGAGGTGGGTAACTGCCCTCCCCCTACAGACTCCCCTACCTTTCTCACCTCTTCTACCCTGGTAAAAATGATAGAAGGAGCGTGCAGGTAGTTGGTTGAGGTTAGGGGCCCCTGGCAGCACTTGAAGGTTCATCCCACCCCTAAATCAATTGCCCCAGATACAGAGAGAAATGCTCAAATGCCACTACAAGACTTCTTTATCAAAAGTAAGGCGAATCCAGTCACAAGGAGGGTTATGAAGCATAGATAAAAACCATGTACCGCTTGCTATAATGAAATTTAAATAAACTACAAGTTATAAAGTGAAAAAACCTTAACTATGACAAGGACCGGATCTGGTGCAATCCATGTAAAGTTAGATCGATCAGCCTGAATTGTACCCCATCCTGTCATCAAAAAATATGACCTGGTTAAGATTATGTCTCCCGCTATCACTTTCCCCTATGTTCTCAATCACCTAGTGAGCAGGGTCCTAGACCCTGAACTGGGACATGTTATCCTTGTCAAATACTTCCACCCCAGCTACTATAAAGGTATCTGCTTCTTTATGGTAGATTGCCAGTTGATTTTTTCCCTTTAGTTACTTTAAATAAGGCAATTTATGTTAATATCCTTTTTCATGGAATCCACCCTCCGCACCACCTTGCTGATCATGGCAGAAGTTATCTGGTGAAGCATGCCGCCATCTGCAAAATAATCCTAGAGATTGTCAAGCAGAAGTTCTGATCAATTGATCCATCATTGCTCCTCATCTTCTATGATCTTATGGACAATTTCCTTCACAACTATGGTTGCCAATCTGTTAAGCATGATGCAGAAACTATCAACTGCCTTATCTTCAGCTGATGCACCCCCAATGGGTCACAATCCAATAAATTTAAATTTCTAAATTTATTTTTATCTCACTTAGCACATATTAACCAGCCATGAACCTTGGAGAGGTTGTCACCATCCTGCCTCTCCCACCATGGGGTTTACCCCAGTAAGACCTGCAGTTGACCTATTGCAGCCTTTTGGAATGTTGTAGTGGCCTCTGATATGCTGTTTGAGCGGAGAAACTTCTCAATTAAACCCTAGGGCACCCCATATAAAGCTAATTGGTGCAGCTAAGCCTTTGGCATCTGTCAGATTCTGGTGGTTGACTCAAAAATAAACCTTCAACAACCATCAGATTGGGATGATTATCCTTTCAATACTTGAGCTAACACCTATTTGTCACCTCAATGTCTATTGCAATTACAAGGTTTGGGCTGAATGACTCAACTTAAATTCAATCAAGTGCTTTATAAATAAGCTCAGCCTGAATACACTTACACATTATGGCCAATTTCCTATGCATCAAATCTTGGCAATTGGTCCTGATTATTAGGAACACAATCAAACAACTTGTATAAAAAATTGTTCAGGACCAACCCAAAGTTAACATTTACAAGTCCAAAGGATCATCAGATGAACAAAATTGTAATCAATTTCCTGCCCTAAGGAAAAAATATGTATAACAATCCGCATAATTGGCATGATAGCACTTGTACATGGACCACCCAAAAGGGAGTACCTAGTGCTATCAAGAGAGAGGCCTGCCAAAGTCCCGATTAGGGGTACATCATATTCTTTAATCAATGCAAGAAATTCACAGAAGGTGTATTTTATCAGCAGTATGACAAAACTTAAATCAAGAAGATCCTGGGATAATTTTTCATGTTTTTATCGCAATTTTGTCCCTGAAATCCTCCCAATTTTGAGAGTATTTTTCCATTAATAAACCCAAGAAAAGGTCTCAGTCATATTAGTTCAAGGGCTGAACTGAGGTGGTAAAATATCTGTTGAAATTTTGTGCTTGAATATGGCCAGTAGATGCCCTAGAGGTATAAATACTGGCACCTGGCCTAATGACTGATTATCAAATAAATATCCTATAATAAAAGATATCTTATTTTATCCACTTCTTGGTTTTATCAGAGTCTTACCTTTGGAGAAGTGGCAGCAAGCTAAAAGCATAGCTTGTATTGAACCCTGCCCTGGAAGAAGCTTCTGATTACATTGGGAAATTATGCCCAAAATTGACCAGAAGAGTTGGGGCTATTTTATTAGGCCTAGTGAGTTTCTGCACAATGAATCTACTATAAGCCACTGGCCATATTGAGGATCATCCATTGGAACTTTATCTTGAATAAGCATGCAGGATACCAATTTTCAAGCGAGCAATCATCAGTACTTCACAGCATCCATCATCATCTATTGGGCAAGGTCAAACCTAACCAGGATGGATAGGCTTCTTCAAACTAGCTGTCACCCTGAAAGTTGGCTATAACTTTGGTATTATGGTTTATATTTGGGGTTTACACATCCAGATGGGTGGTCCCACCTTGGTTTTATTGGCTGCTGTTATGGCACATGTTCCCTTTTGGTGATTGATCTCAGCCCATGCTGCACCCACACCTCCTTATTTTAGCAGATCATCTTTTTTCATGGGTACTTAAAAAATTCTTGACTGCACCCTTGCAGCTTAATATACTGATCTATCTTTTTTAGTACTAGATGGTCCCAACCCAATATACTGATCTATCTTAGAACTCTATTCCTATACAATTTCTCTCATATTAAGTTTGCTTGGTCCTGGCTGATTTCATGATCAGTAGGGACTTTGATTTGGTTGAAGATTTGAAAAATACTTATAATGATATCAACAGCCCATACAATATTTCTCGATGGTTGATTTTAATTTGCTTCCTATAGAAAACGATGCTTTAATGAGAATAAAGCCTCATTAGGATATCCACCTTTTGATAAGGAAAAATATTATATATCATAAAAAGTATTCAAGTTGGGTTGACCTTGGAACAAATATACCCCACCAAGAATTTTTTCTAGCCAGTACAGGTTAGAACTTGTATTGAACAAAACCTGCACTAGGATGAAGATGGAATTACCTGCCAGGCTAACCACCCCTGATATCTATCGTACTTGATAATAGAAGGATACCGGTCGCTTAGGCTAAATTTGTACTTGTTCAGAAAAGAGCTAAGCAAAGGGGTAAAATCCCTATTGGGCTTATCTACCTAGTCAAAATCACTTTAATGAAAAATTTTATTCGAATCCAATTTTAATAGATTGAAATGAAGATTGGCCTATAGATTAGCCAGGAAGCCTGTTGGTATCGATAAAAAGCCAATCTACATAAAATCGATGCATAAACAGTAACGTGAGATTAATTTCGCCGCTGATTGGAGCTAATCATCTCTTCTATCGGCTGACATTTCGGTAAAAAATAGTAACCGCCTTTGAACTAACACCTTCAGTTAAGGATTTAATAGGCATCTCGATTAGAGGGTGTCTTTAAGCTCTATAGATAAAATTTTAAAGCGGTTAGGTTAGCCTCTGGGGTTCCCTTAAAGCAAAGCTGTCCACAGCAGTTGTAGACAGATATTTATACCATATCAGCAGCCATCGTTAAACCCTAGAAACTTTATAGTATGGGGGGAACGACGACGATCGACCGGGTGACGCCGTTTGAATTGATGGGCCTCGATGACCGCCTACTCCGGGCCCTCGCGAAGCTGGGCCATACCACCCCCACCCTCGTACAATCCTCGGCCATCCCGCTCGCCCTTAAGGGCAAGGATCTGTTGGCCCGGGCGAAGACCGGGTCGGGAAAGACGTTGGCGTACCTCTTACCCCTCGTCCACCAGTGCCTGTACACCCTCGAGGTAATTTTGTTGCCCCACCATTTTAGTTCAACGCATTTATTTTATAAAGTCGGGTGAGGGTAGGGGAAGGGATCCGTCAATTCGTTGATCCTCGTCCCGACGCGGGAGCTCGCGGAACAAGTCAATGGGCAACTTAAGGAGATTCTCAACTACTGCCCCCAGATCCGGTACCTTAATGTGGCTACCGATGCCCCGGAAGATGTCATCCGGTATGTCGAATCTCCGCTTATTAACGCTTCCAGCTCTCAGCTGAAAGAGAACCCGCATATCGTCATCGGTACCCCGAGTAAGGTACTCCACTTTTTGCAGGCGAAGGTAGGTTCATCGGAGGGTCCCTAAAAGCTTATGCTATGGCCGGGTAGGCCCTTCTCGTCAAAACCAGCCTACGGCACCTGGTGGTGGATGAGGCCGACCTTGCACTTTCCTTCGGCTACGAGCAGGATGTGCACGCCATAATGGCCTTCCTTCCCAAAATGGTCCAGGCGTTCATCATGTCGGCCACTATCGATGGGGTAATCATCCCTTCTTCTAGGCGCTCACGCGGTGTAAGGATGTCGATAAGCTCAAGCAGCTGGTGCTCCGTAACCCAGTGGTTTTGAAGCTCGAGGAAGCCAAAGAGGAGGGGAAGCTGATGGAATACGGCGTCGAGTGCACCAGGCGGGACAAGTTCCTGCTGCTATTTGTGATTCTGAAGCTGCAGCTCATCAGGGGGAAATGTTTAGTGTTTGTGGACGGGATCGAGTCGTGCTACCGCGTGAAGCTGTTTCTCGACCAGTTCGGCATCCGCTCCTGCGTCTTGAATTCCGAGCTCCCCCTCAATTCCAGGTACCACGTGATCCAAGAGTTCAACCGGGGGGTCTACGATTATATCATCGCAACCGACGAGTGCGCCCTCCAGGGCGAGCGAGATTCGGATGCCGAGGGTTTGGAGCAAGACGAGCAAGCCCCCGAGAGCAAGCCCCAAAAGCGGAAGCACGGGGCCACCGCCGACAAAGAATATGGCGTCTCCCGCGGCATCGACTTTAAAAACGTCGCCGCCGTAATCAACTTTGACTTTCCGGCTTCGGCAAAGGCGTACACCCATCGCATCGGGCGTACGGCGCGTGGGGGCAAGAGGGGGATGAGCCTCTCGCTGGTGGCCACCGACTCCCCGGCTGAGGTCCACCGGTTTGAACTGGTGTCGGCTCGGCGCAAGAAGGATGGGTACGCCATCCAGCCGTACCAGTTTGACATGCGCCAAGTCGACGGCTTCCGGTACCGCGCGGAAGATGCCCTAAGCCGCATCAACAAGGTCCGGATCCGCGACGCCCGCCAGAAGGAGCTGCGCCGGGAGGTGTTGAACTCGGAGAAGCTCAAATCCCACTTCGAGGATCGCCCCCAGGACTTGGACTTCCTCCGCCATGATCGGGCCACCCTGCCCAAGCTCGGGCAAGAGCATCTCAAGAGCATCCCCAATTACCTCATGCCTAAGCTCGCGCCGGTCACCAACGAGGGGCTGCTCCTTGATGGTTCTCCCCACCGGAACCCGCGCCTCGACAACCGGAAGTTCAAGAGGCAAAAGCCCAACAACCGTCGAAAGGTAACCCTTTGGCGGATCCCGTTAACTATCAATAGCGCCATGACCCGCTAAAGACGTTTTCGGCGGCCCCTCTGCCCAACAAGCGCTCCAGGGTAACTTGCCCCCTAAGCTTACGGTATTAACGTCTTTAAAGAGGTAGGCATCGGGTATTCAAATCGATCCCAGGGGTATTGTCGTGAAGGGTTCGGCTCGCGCCTAACTACCGCCGGGTATGGTAACCGGCGTAAAGTTGGGTTTTTTTGGCTGATTAAAACGCTTAAACGTTGGCCTCGCGGAGAGTTTGCCCGTTCCACCTTTATCGTCGGACAGATTTTTATCTTTAGTTATGGCTTAGGTGTACCGAGTGGACGCGCTTACCTTTAGTTATGGCTTAGGTGTACCGAGTGGACGCGCTTTCAAATCTTAGGGGCTCGTCCAAGTTTAACATTCTAAGCCGGCTTAAATAGCGAGTTCCTGTTTACCCTTCAACTTACATTGTTGGTTGCTTCTTGGTGTAATGGCGGCTATTAAGGTTTACTTGCTAGCGTGGCCATTTTAAACTTCATATTGCTTAAGTAACTTTGTTTCGCTTGGCCAAGTCGCATCTCGGAGGTTACATTTTTTAGTACTAGCCAACGTGTACATTTGCCTCCTTTTAGCTGCTGGCTTTGGGGCTTTATCCGCCTTCAAAGCATATTAACCAGCCATTGGGTTTTTAAACCAAAGTTGGTCCCGTTTGGCGGTATTTTAATTGGGTTCTATTGTTTCAGTGGCTTTTCTAGTATTCCGTATCGAAACTGTAGTAAACCTATAGAAAAGGCGCTCTGGCTACGAATACATTTTGCTGGGTTTAAGGTAGCTTAATTTAAGGTGGTGGCTAAACCTTACCTTTGGTTTTAAATGTAAGCATCACATGTCCCCCGCATGGCTTTCTTCCTTTTGTACCAAAGGTTGGTTAGATTGAAATAGTAAATATCGATAACCTTAGAGTGTACCTTAAGCTTTCATCTATATCACATGGGTGTCTTTTTTAATTCAAGGCGTCAAACCCCTAGCTTTGGACTAGAATATCAAAATTTAAATAGAATTATCAGCAGAAGGCTAAAACCAACTGTAGCTACTAGCAACCGTATCCCGTGACGCTAAAATTTTTCGGGTGCGTGGTCGATTAGTGCTTATAGAGCATCTAGGCCTTTTGTAGGGATTAAAGGACATACAACCTTTCCAACAGCTCAACCGATAACTGGGTTTGGGTTGTTTAAACCTTAAAAGCTAAAGACTAAACCGGGTTTAACCTGTTAGAGCTGTGAGGCTTGGCAAGTATTAAAGGGTCGGCAACCGTCTTTTAAACGCTAATGTGTGGTTCATTTAAAATGGTGAATATTAGGATTAGGTTCAGCTCGGAGTTTGGGCTAAAATCAAGTAGGTTGGGTTTAGAGTCTGAGGTACACAGGTTTAAAGCGTAGGTTTTCTATCCTTAGACAACCAACTCGGGTCAGTTCAGGATCTCAAACTAAACCCCTCGGTTCGGTTCAAAAATCTGACCCCAAATATATTGGTTTGGTCTGGGATCCCGAACCAAAATATTCAGTTTATAATTTAAATCAAAATAATTTATTATATATTGTTTGGAAAGGTGAGCCAAACCGAGTAAGTTTAATTTAGGGTTAGGGGCCAAAGCCGTTCTAAAGCTTAATCTAATAAAAAATAAGTAAATTTAACTGCGCGGGGCTAGCTCGCGTCGTGGTAAAAGCTGGTGTTACCCGAGTGCGCACAGGTTTGACTCTGGTCTATAGCTAATACCTTGGCATATGATCTTGTCTTAAGGCGGACCTGCCTCGAAAAGTTTATAAATTTTACTGCATTTGTCAAACTTTTATACCTTCAGCCTTATGGCCCTAGAATAAAGCTTAGAATCGTTCCTAACCCAAGCTTCAGATGTAAACCCTTACCACTGATTAACTGTTACCTAACAAAACTTACCGATAAGGTGAAACCTTTAAAGATACTCAACCATAATCAGTACCCCAGGGCGAACCAAATGATTTTGGTAGCATGATTTAGGAATTATAACAAGCAGCCTTCATCTACCAATCAAAGCTTTAAAAATCCATTGAGGCATGGATGGTTTGATAAGGGTATAAAGATTAGTGATGGGATTCATATCATTGTTATCTTGTGGAAAGGTTCAAAGGCGCATTTTTATAGTCAGAAGATATTATAAACTCATCCACCTCCTCATAATATAACGGGCCTAGGAGGTTGGAAAGTATAACTGTATAGGCTTGCTCAGTAAGTATAACGCATGTACAGCTTAAAACTTGGATCAAATTATATGGTTTTTAGAAGTTAAATTTCAGATATTAGTCTATAGGGTGCATTATTATACATAAAGTATTGAATCCTTATTGGATCAAAATTTGATCCTCCAAGTAGATCTAGCCAAGGTTTTTAGGTATCACCACCAGCGCTATATAAAATTATCTGAGCTTGAGGTGGGCTGACCTGGGGACAATGACGCACCAATTAATGGGGAACCCAAATTAACAGAAAGGGAGGATAAATCTTGGTAAACCTCTATGTGCGCCATTCTGATAGGCCAGCAACTCCATGTACCACCCTGCCATTCACTACCTTGGGTTGGGACATTAGTGCGCAATGCCAACACGGTCATAAGTCATCCCCTACCCAAAGTTCATCTACTGGGATCGAACTTGGGTGGCATTAGTTATTGAGTCTATACTCTAACACTGAAGCACCCTCCCCATCTATATAAAGTTATTTTCATTAAGTTTATAGCTATCCTTTTTAGTTTTAATACTAATCTATAAAATGAGTACATAGGCTAAATATTGTAATGGGCACACAATGCAAAAAGTGTCATATGACCTGTTATATACAATAGAGGGGTATATTTGATAAGTAGTTATTTCATTCTTTCTAATAGTAGTATCAATGATATATATTTTTGTATTTCTTAATATAATATTTATTATAGTTCTCAATATATAAGCATCAAAAGTTTATCCAAGTTTGTGGTGAAGGCTATACCTTATTGCCACATAGCCTTAGTTTCCTTAATGGGAATATTGAGCTAAACCGATGGGCTATGAGGGCCTAGACCCTTGTAAATCTGCCCGAGATTAAATTTAATAGATGATTAATCTGGCCAAGTTTTGCCCCTTTTCAACATTTGGGGTAATTTGAGAATAAATAGGAGGCTGAGTTTAGGAACTTTTAAAGGCCTATTTATATGAAAAAATTATTTAATGTTGAAGGTGCTCATCCAACATTCTAAAATGGATCTCAAACGTTGTTAAAAGATCAAGCCCCAATCAATAGGCCATCTAAGGCCTAATTCCTTGCAGAGCCTTTGGAGACATTCCAAAGTCTATTCCCCATGTTATCCTCTCCTAAAGCCTATAAACAAAATTGATGGACGTTGTCAAGGCAACTCCATCCTCCAGAATCCCAAAAATACAAGGTAAACTTTAAAATTCATAGCACCTCTATGTAAAAGGCTTAGATATCTGGTACCTGAGCTATCATTAAGTTAACCTCAGAGCTTGGAAAGGATGTTTAAATAGATGCAACTGCTCCCTAGAGAAGCAACCCAGCTGCTTACATCCATTTTAGAAATTGATTTGATATGGGTTTGCTTTGTAAGGCATCCACTTTTAGTTGATGGGCCCACTGTTTCATATATATGGCGCACTACCCTGTTTGGGGGCTCTCATTTTAGTCCTGTTAAAAAACTTAACCCAGCAACCATTGGAAGAGGTTGCACATCACAAGATTACTCATGTTTTTAGGCTGGGTTCTAAATACAATCCAAAAAGTTTTAAGTCTGCTTGGATATGATCAATTCTAGTCAATGTAAAATGTAGGTGGAGTTTAAAGTGGTAGTATGTAGTGAGTACATCTGTTTACCATGTATAAAGAATACAATGAGGTTTTTCATATGAAAGCGCAGGTTATACAATAAGCTGATGCACCCACCATATATTAGTTTGTAGCTCGCTTTCTAGTTCCAAATTGGTGTTTAAATCAAAATTTAGATTAGGTGACAAAATATAATTTGCTTAGCTTTTTGAAAACAAAGCTTAACCTGTTTAACTATCTAGATGAAGCCTAAGTTATAAAGTGTTTCATCTATACTTAAATTGGCACTCTACTATATAAGGCTGCTATGCTAAACTGATAAACTTACTATAAATTTGTGGGCTACCTATACAAGCCATTTGTTAGAAGAGATAATTTGAACTTTTGTACTTTAGAATGGTAGTAAATGCTAAATATTTATTGAATAAAAAATATATTTTTTGTGATTCAAAGTATTTTTGTATATATCTAAAGTAGGATAAGTTCATCACATAATATTTAGTCAGAGTAGGTTTTAGTAGCATCCACCATTAGAACTGACACTTTGGTGGTGAGTTCTGACACTCCAGGAAAAATTTTGCTTGACTAAAAGGTAATCTATATGAAGATGGATTACTGAGAAAACATGGAATGATTCCCAAATAGGTCAAAAATAGGCTTTACTAAAATATACCAAGCCCACAGTAGTATTAATACTTACAGTGACTTTCAGCAATGAGTTAACATCTTTGTAGATTAACTTGTAAAGCTCAAATAATAAAAATGATCCTCTGCAATCATAATCCCCACTAGATAGGCTCACTCACCCCCACAGTTCTCATTGGTGCATCTAAGCAGCACTTGATAATTGGACAGCTGCATATTATAAAAATTAGATTGAGGGGTAAATGCCTTGGATCTGGGCCATCTACATAATATAAGCACTCCATTAATTGATCTGGAAAATGGCCAAATTAAACAAAACTAAGCCTATTGTTGAACTTTTCTCTCTTGTTGCAATCACTTTTGCAACTTATTCAATTCAAGTCTGGTTTTAGTTTGATAATCTCACAGAGGAGATTAGTTTGCACCCATGTCAGGGAGCAGTTGGGCAAGTAAGGTAAAAGGCACAGGTGGTAGGCCCACGACTTCCAACGTTTGCAAACACCCCAGAGAAACTGGCAGATTAGATAAAAGTAAAAACTGGCGGTTACTATTTCCCCAGAAATCCTTGCTTGGCAGGTGCGATGTAACCAGTACATCAACATGCCACACTCTCAACCACTCTCATCGGTGAAATATGGAGTCTGGGTGTTCCTGGATATTCAGCAAACAGCATTGTGGGAAAAATTTTGTGGGGATGTGCACACTTATTTCCTGACTGCGGTGTACATTGCACCTCACTCCATGTCATGTGGTTGGCTGGATTTTGGTTTCAAAAACAAGGAGGCAGCAGATGAAGCTGCTGCAGTGCACGTTGTGATTGACCTTCCTGAAGGATAGCAGTTCATCAAAACCAAGCACACTAGATGGATAAAATCCAACCAAATTTTCCTCACGTTTGACTTTTTGCCCACTACGGTCAAGCGTGCCATTCTGGAGCAGCACCTGAAAGCTGGTCTCACTGTATATGGCAAAATACAATCCTTTGAGATTCAACGCTTTATGCTGATGTCACACCTGTGCACTGGCAAAGCCATTGCAGTTCTGACCCTAACTGAGGAGATTGCAAAGGACCTAACCCAGATCCTGCACTCCACTTTTATTAATATCAAAGGGCATACCACCCACCCTTTCCAGGTAACTGTGGACAGCGCACCCCCCATCTGCACCCACTGTGATGTGTTTGGCCATAAAGCACATGCATGCTCACCAAGAAGGGCATCACATTCCAAGAGCACCCCTCAGCGGCCATGACCAATGGGGAGGCTCACTATGAACCAACCACCAGTACCAAAGAGGCCTTCCCGTGGGGAGCACAAGGCTGCTACTTACTAGTAAAGCCTGTCTCCCCTCAAGAGTGAAAGAAGGTCAAACAGGCCCACTGGGCTGCGGCTAAGGAAACAGCCAAGGTCGCCTCCGCTATCCCACACTCCCAATACCAGGAGGACATGGAAACCTTCGCGGCGGAAGCAACTTGGGAATCCATCAACCAATCAGATTGGGATGCCCAAGCTGTTTGGGCCACCCAATCTGAGGATCCAATGGGTGACTCAATCTCACCCAACCTTTGCAACCAAGCCCTGATAGGAACCAATTTGGTCTCTAACCTACCTGAAAATTTTTTTTGATCTGAACATTGGTGCACCAAACTCGTCTGTACCGCAAAAAATTTGTTTGACAGCAGGGAAACCAAAAGTGAAGGCAAAAGCCAACGTGAACCTGTCTGCTACAATTAACAAATCTTCTGATAGCGTTGCTGCAAACACCCACACCGCTGTGAAGGCCCATGGGGATCCAGAGGAGGCTGGTGGGCCCAGGTGCCCACCCCTCACACCTAAGGTGTGATGGGGGAAGCCTTCACTTTAGGGATGTTGAACATCGCCAGACTCAAGGCCTCGCTGTCCTGGGCTAGGAAACTGAGTTTTTTACAAAAAAATTTACCCATGGACATCCTTGCCATCCAGGAGTACCACTGTCCACGAGGTTCCAAGGATGCTTAGAAAACCATGCTCCTCCCTTCCCTTTCCTTCTGGTCTGAGCACTGTGGGGTGCTTGTTCAGAAAAACAATTTTTTCAAATTTTTATCATCAGAATCCTTCCTCGATGGCTGAGTCCTCATTGTCACATTTTTGTGGGCCAATGTGGCACATGCTATCATCAACGTTTATGCCCTGACCTGTGCACAATAATGTTGGGAATTTTTCTCATCAGTCAAATCCCTTCCATTACCCCCTGACCCTTTCATAGTTGGTGACATGAACTGTTGGTTAAACACATCCATGGACCGCTGGCCTTCCTCATCCCACGCCCCCCAGGGTCACATAGAACTTCACGTTCTAAAGGCTACCCTTGGGTTATTAGACATGCTGCCACAGCAAGCTCCACTGCTTGAGAACATGACGTTCCCCCACGTCCACAACGGCCAATTAAGGTCCATGTCCCACATTGACCTCATCTTTGTGCAGGTGCAAATTCAATCCCATATTTCCCACTTCCACACTTCAAAAATTGATTTCTCTGATCACCGGCTGGTCTTGATAACCTACCACTTAACTGTCACAGTAGCTAGGGCTCCGCGTTGGTGCAAACTCTGCCCACCCAAACTTGCATCGCCATGATTTTCCACATGGGTGGAATCAGCAACTTCAGCAAAAGAGTTTATTACACCATTTTGTGTGGACTAGTTTCCACATGGTTAGCCTTCAAAGTGGATACCATCCGCCGTGCCTGCCACCTCTCCTCCCGACGCTCACAAGCTACATCAGCTGTCATCTCGCGCGCTCTGGCAGAGTTGGCACACTTGGAGTCCAACATCCCAGCCATGGGCTACAGCCCTGCATGGGGCTGGAAGTGGGCAGAAGCAGCCGCCCACCTCAATGCGCTTGAAAGGCAACACAAACATTGGGTTTGTGTTCAGTACAGGGCCAAGCACATTTAGAGGGTGGCACGTGCTATGCTTAATTTATAAAAATTCTTTGCACTGCACCAGAGTGTGGCTTGCACACAGGTGCGGAGGTCAGATGATTCCGTTGTGGATATTCCAGCTGAAGTGGCAATCAAAATACAAAAGTATTACTTCAAGTTGTACCAATCTGATTCAATTCAGCTGGCCAAAATGGCAAAATTTCTTGAAAGCACTCACATCTGCACCGTTTCCTGATACCCAGAGTTAATAAATTTTATTACTCCAGATAGACTCTGGTCTGCCATCCAAAGTGCACCAAATCAGAAATGCCCAGGACCTGATGGCATTCCATATGAGTTCTATAAGAAGTACTTCATATATCTATCCCCACTGCTGCTTGCCTCCCTTAACCAGAGCCTTCTGGATATGCGCCTTCTACCAGGAGGGAAAGAGGCCTTCACCATCACACTTTTCAAGAACGGGATAAGCTAGACCTAGCCAACTGGCACCCCATTTCTCTAACTAACATGGATACAAAAATTTTAACTAAAATCATGGCTAACTGTCTAGGGATTTTAGCCTCTGCCACCATCTCCCTAAAACAATTCGGTTTCATACCCAGAAGGTTGATTTGGGACAACGTGCACACTGTGGCCAACGCTTGTCAGTCCACAGTCTCTGGTGCACTTGTGTTTTTAGACCAACAGAAGGCCTATGATAGAGTAAACTGAAAATAGCTCAGGGCCTGCCTCCACCAATTCTGCTTACCCCCTCACTTCATCAGCTGGGTGATAATGCTTATGGAATCTGCAACAATGGAAGTGCGTGGCCCTGGCTTCCTCACAGAAGTAGTCCGCCCTCAAAGGGGCCTACGCCAAGGGGACCCCCTTATCCCACTCTTATATAACTTCAGCCTTGACCCACTACTTCAAAACATGAATGCCCGCCTCACTGGGGTCCATGTACCAGGCCAAGCCCCAGTCAAGATGATAGCATTTGCAGATAATTGTGTGGTCAGGGTGTCTAATAATCAATATGCACACGCGCTTGAAGCTCTCATCCAGGTGTATTCCTGGGTAAGTAATGCTGCACTGAACGCCTCCAAAACTGAAATCATTTTCCTTAGTTGGTATCAAACCTTCTGGGCTCCAGCGACCAGTGCCCAGCCTGACCCATCTGCTCACACATGTGCTCGCCTTCCCTGCCCAACCCACACCGCCCCACTGGTGCTCCCCTTCATGCTACGCCCTACCATAGGGCCCATCCACCATCTGGGCGTGTGGGTGGAGGCAGGCGGGTATGCCTCAGCAGTAATGGAAAGTCATATTCTAGACAACGTGACGAAGAGCATCACCTCCCTCAGAGCCCACCCTACTTCCCTTACTGGCAGGGTTGTTTTAGCCAACTCTATGCTCCTCTCCAAAGTCTGGTTTGGAGCCCACGCCATCGCCTTCTCCCCAGGTTTTTTCAAATCTATGTATGCCCTTCTACAAGGGTATTTCTGGTCAGGCCGCCCACCGCCAGTGCGGCTTGAGGTCATGTTTGGCCCTCTTCATCATGGTGGCATGGGACTGCGCAACTTTAAAGCCCATGCTGCCAAAATCCTGGGCACCTGGATTGCGGCCATCACTGCCCCTACGCTCCCCTCCCAACACTGGTCCCACGCAGCCTGCTCCAACTTTTTCCGCGCCCTGGGCCTTACCAGTCTATCAAACCCTCACTCCTTGATGAAATATCTGGCTTCCCACCCATTGGCCACAGGTCCTCATGGTACTAAACCCCACTTCAGACGAATCCTCCTCTCCATGCGGAGCGCTGGGTGGAGAATCCATATTTGTGGACACACAGCCCAGAGAGGCCGCCCCTCTCCTCAGTTCACACAGGAGGTACAGAGGCTACCCATTCAAGATGGCTTGATCCCCACACGGCCCCATGTCCTATCCAGGGTGGACTACCTGGACATGATAGACATCCCTTATTCCCTTGAGACCCGAAAACTATTTGGAAATATGCACACCACCCCCTGTTGCTGCCTCATATCTGTTCCCATGTGTGGCGCTGCCTGAGGTGGGTGTACCATACAGCTGAGTGCTCTAACGCTTTACACTCATCCTGCGTCATTTGTGGCCAGTATGGAACGCTGTTACACCGCCTGGAGAAGTGCCCTACCTCTGTAGCGATATGGCGTGAAGTTCAACGTCTGCTTGGCCAGGATCAGGCACATCCCTTCAGTCTGTCAAGGGATATGTTTGCTAAATCCATGGTAACCCCTCTTCCACCCTCCCTCCATGCTCTGGTGGTTGTAATCGCCATGTGGACTATCCATACGCTTGTCTTGGATGCCATCGCAGGCTCCACCCCCACCCTCCCAGAAGCTGTCCACAGATTATGGTCCCATTTGGTGGACCACTTTCAAGCATGGATGTTTGGGGACCTCCCACTGCGTCACTGTCAGCTGGTCTCCTTCTGGTTCCCAGTTTGGTTCATCAACTCAGACCCCTTCCTCCACACATGTTCAATTGTGGTTACAGCCCCTTTACACGTTCCCCCCTCCTCCCCATAGTGGCGTTCCCGCTGGCAACAGGAGATAGCATCACTTCTCTGGGGTGCCTTCCCTGTCACTGAGTTTCATTTTCTTTCATGTTTACTTTTGGAAGTGTCCATCCCCTGGTTGGCCTTCCCCGCAATAAATTAAATTAAGCCTATTGTTGAATATTTAAGCCAGAATAAGGACAAGGTAGCCAATAGAAAAAAATAATATAGAAAGTGATAAAAACTAAGCCACGGTTCAAGGTATATAAAGTCTTAGGGAACTTAAAGTTGCACCAGCGAGGATTAAAGATTAGTTCCTTGCTTACAAATATAAGTGATTGAAGGTGCTAGCGTGAGGTAGATGCGTGAGGTAGATAATAGTAATTTGATACTATTGATCACCAGCTATATTTTTAAAAGAGGCCTAGGGATGACAAATAAATGGTAAATAAGTTCCATAGATCGACATTGGCATCAAGCCCTATTAGATTAAACCCTTTTTATAATGATTTTAAAAATATGTTATTATATAAATAAATTGATGATAAAAGTGGTTGATCATAACAATTGCAACATTTCTCCTCAATTGACCATATCAAAGGACAAAAATTTTAGTGTGGGTCAAATTAACTATTAAGAAGCTGGGGCCATATTGCCAGCCCATGTTTGCTGATCATAGTCACCACTCACTACATTAGCTATTGGCAGCACATAAACAAAGGCAATAAGTTGTTCTTATTTACTTGAATCAGGTAAGAGTAGTTGTTTTTTAAAGATACCTTTTATTTCTCCAGATTAGGATACACAGCACCAGAGATGGCAATATGATCCAATTTAATTGATAAAGTGGCAGAAGAATCTTACCATATAGCCCCTCAGATATTGTTAAACCCTTATCCGTTTCTACAAGGGCTTTCTGGATTGGTGCCAAGGTAAAACTCTGTTGGATTCTAGCAGAACGCTATCCAATTCCAAAACCTTGCTAGGCAATTAAGAGCACCTTAAATCTTTTACTATATCTAAGTAGAATGTTACCTCCATTATCTAATAGTTAAATCATTAAAAATGATTGCAATTTTGGACTCAGGTTGGGTGGGAGATTCAAAATCCATATGAATTGGAAGCTGCGGAGGCACATTATTTACATCATTTACAAATTTAATAACGTAAATTGGAGGTTAAATCTCCATAATCATCATAAAAATGTAATGCACAGGTTCTTGCCTATATGTAACATATGAGTTGGGCAGCACCAGCCATGTCACTGACCATATGAATGATAGTCCTGCAGAGAACCACCCTCTCACCCACGCGCCATTTCCCAAATTTATGACGCATTCACAGACAAAAGTTCAGGCAATGCTGTAAGTGAGCAGTAAGGCCTGTCCTCAAGATAGTGCCACAAATGAGGCCAAAGCCTGGCCTAGCTCACTTGCTGAGCTCATTTTTCAGGTTATTCTGACCAAAATTCCTCTTATAAAATAAACTAAACTTTTAAAGCAAGCAATCTGATTTTATTGTAGTTTTACTATTGAGAAAACGAAACTGTATTTGCAGTTGCCATTTACTCATTTTTTTGCATTTTTAATAGTTTGAGATATAAAACCCTAGATTAAGCTCTTGAGTGACATCCACATTGTTGCATATAAGAGTCTCAAGTTCCACAAAACAAAAACTCAGAGAATTCAAGACACCAGGCATTCAACACACTGGATTAGTACTAATTATCAAATCCTCAAATCCTTACTTACAAATTCCGTTACTTGTGGTTTTCCTGATTGGCCCAACTTTCAAAATCTGACCTCTGAATTTGTGCAAAATTTGAACCAATATTCACAAGGTCAATGTGCGGATCAGGCTGGCCCTAATCCATCACATCACCCCCTTGTAAATCCAAAAACTCCCAGATCTTCTCATGGCAGCACGCACACACCTCAGGTGTTTGCCAGGTCACTTCCTCCACTGGATATCCCTTCCATTTTACCAGAAAATGCTGGTGACCCCTGACCCAAAGCTCCTTCAGGATTTGCTTAAACTCATATTCCTGGTTGTTCTCCTCCCGTGGGTTCAGTGGCCCAAGCTGCTCTGGTCCCTGCCTGCAGAATCCTCGAAGTTGAGAACCATGGTAACTGGATGGGCTTTCAATCCTTCCAGGAGGCTGAATTCAAATGCCACCTTGTTAACAACCCAGATCACCCTATATGAGCCTAAGAACTTTGGTCTGAGTTTCCAGCTCTTCACTGGTACCACATAATTCTTTGCTGCCACCAATACCCAATCCCCTGGAGCAAATGATGGGTCTGGCACTCTTTGTCAATCCGCATACCGTTTTTACCATGCTGTGGCGCGTTCCAGGTTATTTTGCAATTTATTTCTGATATCAGCCATTCTTCAGGATGATTCATCTGACCCCTGGAATACTCCACCGTTTGATCCCCCATCCAACGCCGGATTGGATCCATGATTAGCAAACAATGGTGATATTCCTGTTGACAATTGGCAGTGGTTATTGTAAGCAAACGAGCGAGTCTAATCCAGGTAACCCAATCATCCTGCTGATCTGAGATATAGCATTGGAGGTATTGCTCTAATATCTGGTTTACCCTCTCTGTTTGCCCATTGGACTGGGGATGGTATGCCAAAGCCCTACATGGGCGAATCTTTAAAATACTGAGCATACTTGAACAGAATTTTGATACAAATTGGGGACCACAATCCAAATTGATCTCTGCCGGTAGGCCATTATGGGTGAATATCTCATTGATAAAAACCCTTGCAGTGTCCTTGGCTGAAAATTTTGAGGTACATGGAAAAACTTGGCATATTTTGTTAACCAAATGATGACAACAATTATTGCATCCTTCCCCTGGAACTTAGGTAACCCTGTAATGAAATCCATGCTGACCAACCCCCATGGCCAACTCAGAATTTGGAGTGGGACTAACTTACCCACGGGCTGCTTTCATGAGGGCTTTGAACATGCGCAAACCAAGGACTTCGCCACATATTTTTATATTCTTTCACAGTCCAGCCCGTGAATTCTTCTGTTGCATCAAGTCAATCATCTTTGCAACCCCCAAATGTTCTGCCAGTGGGTGGTCATACAATTCCTGAAGCACTTCCCACTGCATTGATGGATTCAGAACCCATATCCGTGAGTCATGACATATTATTCCATTTTTTCTTCCACATGTATGATAATGCTGTGCCGCTGGCCCTCTGCTGTTTCCGCCCATAACTGTTGCCCAAATGATGCCCTCCTTTTCTTTCTTCAGATTTCCCTAACCAATTCATCCTCCTCACTCACCATCATGGCAAATTGGTCTTTCTGGAACATGGTTGCTGTGTTGTACTTCTCCAACTCAGCCTTCTCATACGCTAGCCCCACATCCTGGCTCAAACAATCTGCTATGGTATTAATGACTCCCAGATGGTATTCCACTTGGAAATCATATCAAGTCAGCTCCACGTGTCAACGGGCTTGGCGCTGATTCATTTTCCTGGGCTCTTGGAAATATTCCAGTGCTCAATGGTCTGTACATACTATGAAGGAGTGATGGGCGTACAACAAGTGGTGCTGCCATCCTGCAGTGCTGCAACCACTGCCAATAGCTACTTGTAATATATCAGGTAATTCTTTTCTTCAGATCATTTTCTAGCTGAAATAACACACTGGGTGCTCCAACCCGTCTTCCCCTTCTGTAGGAGTACTGCTCCCACTGCAAATCTGAGGCTTCTGTTTCAACCACGTAAGGTTTTCCAGGATCTGGATGGGCAAGGAACAGTGCCAAAATGAGCTTTTCTTTAAGCAGGTTGAATGCCCGCTCCTCTTCTTCCCCCCATATGATTTGTACATTCTGCATTAGTTGCATAAGTGGCAAGGCTTACTTCAATAGATTCTTTATGAACCGCTTGAGGAAATTTACCATCCACAGAAAACTTTTTACACCTATATGATTGGTTAAAGATTTCCATGCGCGCACTGCCTGGATCTTATCTGGGCATACCCCCAGGCATTTTCCAAATATCACATTCTCTAGGAGCCTGACTGACTCCTGGTTAAACTCACATTTTGAAGACTTCAGCCATAATCCTGCCTCAGCCAATGCCTTCAGGACCTCACGCATATCCTGTACATGAGCCTTCTTGGAACGTGAGAGCACCAGGATGTCATCCATATAAGCGATACAACACTGGCCAATCAACTGAAAGATTACTCAGTTCTTCATTTGTTGATAGCCTGCCAGACCATTGTGCAACCTCATTGGCATAACTCGAAATTGGAACATTCCAAGGTGACACTTGAATGCCGTGCATCTTTGATGCTCTGGCCTCACAGATACCTGGTTGAATGCATCTACCAAATTGAGCTAGGTGAAAATGTTGCATCCTGTAACCATTGGCAAGATATCTTCCATAATGGCATTGGGTAAGGATCCAGTTCCATGACTTCATTTAACCTCTGGTAGTCCAGGCATAGCCTTAACTCTCCACTTGCCTTGGGCACTAGCAACACCAGAGATACCACAGCTGATTTTGATAGCTCAATCAAACCTTCTCTCAGCATTGAACTCATGCGGTCCTCCAATGTACCCTTGGCTTGTTCATTCAACGGATAACTGGGCATCCATGGGGAAGTTTGGACCCTTCCTTAAACCGGAAGAGAGTGCAAATGGCCCAGTGGGGGAAAACGAATCCTTTTTGGGACCAAAGGCCCCCACAAAATCTTGGTATTTTACAGGCAAGGCCTCTTCTTGCATGGCCCCCAGGGTTCGAGGCTCATATAACTTCTGGTTTCTCACTAACAGTCTCCACTTCATTGATGGACCCCTCCTTGGGTACAAGGTTATGGTATTGGTAAGCACATTGATATGGGGTTTATTTTGATGCCACCACCGCATCCCAAACACTACTGGGTGGGTCAGTTTTTTGATCACACAAAAGTGCGTCTAAAACCAGAATGGGGCCTGCTACAAATTCACTGAAGGGCATACGCGCCATATGGCGCCCTTCGTGAGGCATCAGCAAAAACCACCACCAGTCCTTACCGCACCTGCAGCTTCAACCGCTCTGCCAATGCCAGTTCAACGTAATTCTCTTCTGCCCCAGTATCTATCAGGGTCATCGCCCTTTCCATCCCCCCACCCAAATGCAACTCTATGGGGATAAACAGTCGATAATAAAGCAAAGAAGGCGATTTATTTTGGATGAGTCTTTCACCTGCAAATTGGCTGATGAAAATTTTTTGACATATTCCTTTGGCGCCCTCCCCCTTGAACATTTCCCACATTTCTTGGGGCTAGGTGCCACTCCCCTTGAATGAAATGGTCACTTACTGGGGACCGTCCCTTCGCAGGTAACACTGATTCCTCCCACTGGCCCCATGACAGTGCTAATTGTTTTTTTGACTTGAACCGCTAAAGCAACTTTCTCCCCCAGCGTCACTTGGACCTTTGCTGCTGCCAAGGCTGCCAGAAAATCTTCCTTCAACCCCTGGCAGAACATTCATGAGGACTGGGAATCTGTAACCTGTGTGGCCTTTGCCAGTGGATGGAAGACCCAAGCATACTCTTCTACAGAGCTATGACCCTGACTGACTGTTAATAATGCAGACCAGGCCTCATCTTTTGCTTCATCTGGACATGCCGCCTGGTCAATCAACTCCACACACTCCTCCATAGAATTTGGCAAACTCTCCTGCTCTTTGATGAGTTCCTGGAACCATTCTGCCAATCCCTGGGGTAATGCATCCTGCACCTGGGCTAGTTGGAGCATGAGAGGGGTTTCCCCACTGTCACATGTGCCAACTGTGCCTGGAAACGGATCCACGCCATTAACTGATGAATTCTATTAAATTCCTCCATTGATAACGCCACTTGACCAGTGAGTGGTTTAGGTTTTTCCTGGACCACTATGGTTTTCTGAGTTGTTGCCCCCATAATTGCCCCACTTTGTGTAGCAAAAATGACAACAAAATACACCATAACCACAGTCAAAAGATGTCAGTTCCATTCCTCTCCATTGGTAACCACCACTTCTTCCCAGGGCCCCCACAAGACAGAGAGAAAGATATTTGAGTTTCATTTTATGTACCGCACAGGTTCTTGCCAATATGTGACAAATGAGTTGGGCAGCACCAGCCATGTCACTGACCACATGACTGATAGTCCTGCAGAGAACCAAAATCTCAGCTGCGCACCATTTCCCAAATTTGTGACACATTTGCTGACTAAAGTTCTGGCAATGCTGCAAGTGAGCAGTAAGGCCTGTCCCCAAGATAGTGCCACAAATGAGGCCAAAGCCTGGCCTAGCTCACTTGCTGAGCTCATTGTTCAGGTTATTCTGACCAAAATCCTCTTATAAAAAACTAAACTTATAAAGCAAGCAATCTGATTTTATTGTAGTTTTACTATTGAGAAAACGAAACTGTATTTTCAGTTGCCATTTACTCATTTTTAAAGCATTTTTGATAGTTTGAAATATTAAAACCCTAGATTAAGCTCTCAAGCAACATCCACATTGTTGCACATGAAAGTATCAAGTCCCACATAACAAAAACTCAGAGAATTCAAGACACCAGGCATTCAACACACAGGATCAGTCCTCATTCTCAAATCCCCAAATCCTTACCTACGATTTCTGTTACTCATGGTTTTCCTGATTAATCTGACTTTTGAAATCTGACCTCAAAATTTGTGCATGAATCCAAACCAATATAACGAGGTTGATGTGTGGATCAGGCTGGCCCTGATCCATCACAAAAAAGGTCAGTAGGGCAAGTGCTGCAGTATGTAATAAGTGTCATAGTCTCCTTAGGTGACTATATGCCACTTTCTTGTATGCTTGTTAGACTCATGTCAATATGTAAGTCCATACTCTCCTGTGGCTATAGGCGTAGCTAGCACATGATTAATTATTTTGTTATACAAATTAGATGCTGAAGCATTTTAACTCTTGGTAAAAATGTCAGCAAGGTGACATTTTTCATATGGTCCTAAATATGGGATTATAGTTAGGGTCTAATTAGGTAATGCTTTTCCAACAAGTTCCAATTGTAGTGCTTTAATTAACTGGTTATATATGCCAATTTTATCAAAGTACTTCAATAATTTCTATGCTTCCAAGGGGAAGCTCTGGCTTAGCTTTGATTGGTCAAAGCTATTTTTTTGATAAACTATAGGTTATAAAGTGAGAAGCTTATTATTAGCAAAGGTGACAATTGATCAAGAAATCAATTTATAACTAATTTAATGGTAGGCTTAAGAAAAGTTATTGGGAAAGTCACTGATATCTTTAGTTCCCCAAACTTGTGGTCTCAATTGGCGTGATAATTGACTAGGGTTGATAGTATTTCAAACCTATAGCATGCCAAAAGCTGCAGGATGATGAATAAAGTAGATTATAATATGGAGGCCAATGCTAATGATTTTCTGATAGGTAGGCATCAATTGTCAGGTGTCACCTATATATTTGAAAATTAGCCCCAAATAAAACACCTTGTTCTTGGTTTACTACATCTAACTAGCATTGTTTTAGTTTATAGGCAATGATTGCCTAATTATTCTAATTAAATAAAGGTCATAGTTTTACCTGAACCTCTATTGGCTCAGATCATGATTAACATCAAACAGGAAACATTCTTTTTACTTGTTAGAAAGCCCTCAAATTTTGTGCAGTTGCCACTATTTAACAAAACGGGGCTCACTAAAGGGTATTCTGAGTCCAAGCTATCTTTTAGTAAAGAAGTCAACAGTATGAGCAGCGAACTATCTAGTGAAGGGGAAAATGGCTGGGTCAAGACTGTTGTGTGAATATCCTACAAAAATAATAGACTTAAGTACATTGGGATGGAGACCGCTGTAAAAATTTACAAGTCAATACGTTATCTCATTAAGAAGAATAAAGATATAAAGAAAGTATTATAAAACTGCGACTGTTAAGCATTGATATAAAACTCTGAATCAGGCTGAAGGTAAGGAATTTAGTCTGAACTGTCAGGACTTGAAGCTCAGGGATTGCAATCTGTATCTATTATGCAAGGAGAGGACTTAATTGATGGAGTCATAATTTGGGGAATTATTATGATGAAACATGGTTCTGAAATGATTAAAATGTAAGTTCAAGTCACAATTTTTAGTGGAGTCTTCAAGAAAAGCTGCGACAAACTTATCAACTTACTAAAGAGTTAGATAAATGAGGTGAAAGAATCAGATTTTAAAGGCAAGGAAGTTGATCTGAATGTAATAGGAGAAGACCATTGCCAATTGTCTATTAAAGGTGGAAGGATCTGCATGCCATTGTCAAGGAGACCAAATGCAGATCTAAACTGTTCAAAGATGGTTCCTTATTTAATAATGATGGCCCCCTTGAATCCAGCCATAGAAGCTAAAAGTGCACCTGGAAACTTGGCTATTTACCTGGTATGGCGTCCTACACCTTCATCTAGAGTTTCTAGTCAGATTGAAAATACTGGCAGCAATCTCCTCAAGGATGTGGAATTTCTATCAACTCCAAAGTTTTTAGAGTTCCAAAATAATGTTCCTAAATCATTTTAGGCTTTTTGTTAAGATCATGGTAATATTTAGAGAGCTACAAAAGGCAATTACCTTGATCACCTGTCTTAACTAAAAAGTCAAAATACTATATAAGCCAGATCAGCATCTAATAAGTGGACATATGTGGAGGCACATAAATTCATTCTGGGTGAGTTTGGCATCCCTGACCATGTCACCAACTGAAAACAAGAAATCACGGGCATCCATTTCAATAAGTATGTGACCATTTTACTTTGGTTGACTATTTCTACAAAGAAGCTCAGATACTTTCTGGGACAGAAGCAAACCCAATTCTAATGATCATATTGTAATGAAAATGGCACTTTGGCCAAATGGATATGCATCAGGTCATAATTTCCACCTTGAATTTGAAACAAAAAATGCACAGATGGTAGAGTTTTTAAGGATTTGTAGGACCAAATTTAAGCTACTAACAAGATCACTTAGATTCCGGTACAGCAGACACTATAGTCAGTACCAATTTCTGCAAGAAACATACTCTAGCTGGCGTAAAAAATCAGCTAACCTAATTCAAATGTGACAAGGAACCCATAGTTCAAAGTGGTGTGTAACTAAAACAGACAGAATTAAAATGGTTGTACCTACTGCCAATCAAGTATTATAAATTGATAAAATTAAGAAGAATAGACCAGGAACAGTTTATTTCTGCCTATCCTTAAATTTCATCTGATTTGACAGAACAACCATATGGAGCACACCTTTTTTAAACTGGAAAAATATGGTTACTTGTTAAAATCAAAGGTATCTGAGCCTAAAATGATTAAAAAAGGTGGCGTGACCTTACATGAAGCAGCCTCAAGACAAACAAATGAACATGGACCCCAATAGAAGTACATTGGACAATGTCAACATAAAGATACTAATGACCACCTTCAAGGAGAAATTCTCTGATGTAGTTGAACACCTCTTTCATCACCTGAACACTTAATGGTGCTTTTATTTTTAATTAAACAATATTCCCTCTTTTCTAATTTCACCTACGCCTTTATTTTGTTATAAGAGTGAAGGTTCAAGTCATTATTGACAGAGGAGCTCTAATGAACATTGTCTCTCAAAGTTAATGAATTAAGGCTCACAACTGATTTGGACCATAATGAGATTTATGGAACAGCGGGACTGATAACTACTTTTTCTAGGGGAGCATTTAGCGCTTTGCCTTTATGGATTAGATCATTCATTGTCAAAGCACTGGCAATAGTTTTACAAATCAGGATTTTGATATTAACTGGCACTGACTTCATGAAAAGTATACGTTTGATCTAATTTTAAAGAGTTTACTCTAAAATTATAGAGAAAACTTTACTTTTGTTTTATATGCTGAAGAATTTGACCCATCATAAAGTAGGAGGAACAATTTTATCAGTAAAGTATATGCAATGGAATCATTCTAATAAAGTATTGTCATACTGGCCAACGTACAAAAAAACCACCTGATTAAACCTAAGAGTGCCAAGAAATTACCTTAAGGATGCAAATGCCATTGGTTGTTAATTACAGAAGAGTAGCTATTGTTAATACTAGCTCTAATTGGAAATTCATGAATATCTTTATCCTGAAGTCCCAAACCATGGCAGAAAGGTAGAACAGAACCATATGTTGTGCTTAAGAATTTGACCCCTGGTCATGATGAATTTCAGGCACTGATTGGCGACTTATTTAAAAAGCTATTAAGGATAGAAAAATTCAAGTAGTGACATGTGATCACTATATTTTTAAAAAGGAACTTCTATCCTTTCATGATTTTAGACAGCTGTATTAGATGCAACTACCAAATGACCCAAAATAATATAATTTTTTCCATATTTGTTTTTGAAGAATTTCTGGAATATCAGATAAACAGAAGGATCAGTCTCTTAAATAACTTAAAATATTTTGAGACGTTTAAAAAAATGATTATGACCTCAGATGCACCAAAGGTATAGTTCACAAAGCTTAAAAATAGGGATCAAAAGCTTAAAAATGTAGTCAATTAGATGCTTAAGGAAAGTGAGGCCATAGTTGATGTTGGGATTTGAAGGGGTCTAAAACTGTTACTTTAAAGATAGCCAAGGTGGATGAAGAAGAGTAGGACTTAACCAAACTTAGTTCAGGAGTCCTATAAAGATAGTGGGAACTTGGCTATATAGAGGCTATAGGTTCCAAGAGAAATAGTTTATTATTAAGCCCACCTAGCTTGGTGTGGGAAAATTAACCAGATGGAACTCTCCAAAGATTAATTGTTATATAGGAGGAAATAGTCCAATCTAGCAGAATGGCTTATCAACTGGATTTTGTGGTCATTAGGTAATAGCATGGTAAGTTACTCCCCAAATTGGGTTGAGCCAAATCTGTGTTCCGCCAAGTTAAATTGTGATTGAGTGGGTCCAATCAATGGCTCCAAATTGGTATACAGATCACCAGTAACCAGTAGTCAAGGACGATCCAAATTATTCTTTAAATAATGTCAGCTTAAACTAACAATCCTGAGTTTGAGGCGGTTGAATTGTTTCCAGCGCCTCTTATAATAATTGGCTAATGTCTGAGTAAAATGCTTCCCCAAAAAATAGACCAAAATGAGTCAAAATGTGCTATCAGCAAGAATCCATGATATCCCAAGTACCAAAGTTGCTGAAGCTGTTTTCAGCATATTATTACTAAGCCAAAAAGACTTGATATTTATTTATTATAATAATTTATACAGCTCACCAGTGTAATGGACAAAAAATCCCAGTTTCCAAATGCCATATAATAAAATGTTTCTTTGGCACACTGACAAGCAACCAAAGCAGCCTAATCGAGTAGGGAGAGGTTTGGGGCACTGGCAGCGCCAAATATTGCCTACTACTAGTTGGTTAGGCATAGTCCTTGGAGTTAGTCTAAACTAACTGCACAAAAGCTCCTCAAAACTGGACACCCAAAAAATATCAACATGTAAGCGAGGTATGCTAACCCTGAAACAACATTTATTTTTATTCATGATATAAAAAGAGCCTGCCGACCAGAGCTCATCTGGGTATCAACTGACAATGCTCCCCAGGAAAGGAATGCTAGGGGTAAAATTCAAAAGTGAGATTCAGAATTGGTTGGCGCGCCTTATAAAGGCTGCCCTTCAGGGGCCGCACCCAAATCAATATTTAGGCTCATACAAGCCTAATCTACAACATGGGCGAGGCACAACCCAGCGCCCAAAATGACCAAGCCAAAACTATTTTTAAAGCAATTTGACTCAGATTTGAAAAATGATAATCCAAGTCAAAATGTAACAATTGAGATGAACTCAATCATTACAACCTGCAGCTGAAGGCTGAGGATGAGCCAGAACTAATATTTGGACATCAGGAAGGATGGGGTAAGAGGTTGACACCAGGGAAGAGAGAAGAACATTAAGAAGAAGAGAGAGTGGTTGTCTGGAAGAGCCAGCGATGAGCAGTTAGGTCAGCAATGGGTGCAGTGGCCCTTTTCTACATATAAATACCTGGTGCTTCCCTCTCAATAAACATCTCCCTTTGCCTAATCTCCCTTTATTACAATTTTATGTTTATTTTTATTAGTTGGGGTTAGGCTGGGAGATCCCCAAATGGCAGGGGTGACACCCCAAGGGGTCAGTTAGCACTTCTGGCCCCGAAGCCTAAGGCAAAATGACAAGGGTCAGTCAGTCTTCATACTAGTTGACCTGCCGACCACAAGAGCCTACTTTTGCTGGAAAAGCGATTTTTAACACATGGGAAAATCAAGGTGAACCAGAAATCATTAGGGTTTTCTGGTAGATAATCTATAAGGACTTAACCAATTATTGGTTCATAAGTCCTGAGTATAAGTGAACTTATAAATAGAGCCTAAAATAGGTAGATGAGTAAAAGTTATTTTTTAATAAATCATTAGCAACTTAAATATTCTAAAAATAAAGAACAAAAAAAGGGATATAAGGAAAGGGTAATCCTGGAAAGGTAATTACTGCTTCCACTCTAGTGCAGGTTTTGTTTAGAACTTGTTTGAAACCTGTACTGACTATAAAAAAATCTTGGTGTGGTATATTTGTCCCAAGGTCAACCCACCTTGATTACTTTTTGTATAAGTTATAAGGAATGATCAGCACATACTCTGTTGGAACTGGGTTCATATTGGGATTTACTATTTTAGATCTTTTATATGATAAAAGGAAGTAGGAGATTTAAAGAACTCATGAGATGGGGAAAAGTTAGAGAATGGGAGAGATAAAACTGAAATAGGGATTTATTCCCTACAAGAAAGAATAATAGTTGGGATATGGAGTATAAGCCTGAAGTATCAATTAGTGGAACACTTCAATGGCAATTTATCCCAAGTTATTTATTAGGAAATTTTAAATACCGTTTGATCTCAATCAATGCTAAATAATTTGAAGTTAATAAGTTTGGGCCTTAGGACCAATAAAGCGTTAATTGATAAATAATGATAGTAAATGTTAGTCAAGATTGCCTAATGAAATAAATAAGTTAGAAGCCTTAGTTGAGTCTTCATCCAAACTATTGTAAAGCTAAAAAGTTGCCAAAAAATTGCAAACTACTCCAACATAATATATTGGTTCTATATTCAAGCCCTTGAGCAAGTCCAATATTTATTGTAAAAAAGAAAGATGGGTTAACTGAGTTGCTATTAATTATTATTGGATGAACAAAATAAGGACTCAAATCCACTACCACATATAGATGATGCTCTTGAGCGCCTAGGAGGGTCTCAATTCTTTTCAGAAATGGAGCTTTGATTGGGGTGCTGGCGAATTGATCTACCTAAAGATGATCAAGAAAAAAGTGCAATCACTACTAGTTGAGGACCAAATCAACTGACCCATATGCCTTAAGGTCTTTGTAATGCACTAGCTACATATCAATGGTCAATGGATGTATTGTTAGGTGAGCTAAAATTTGATATGGATTCTTGTTTACTAATGATATTAATTTTTAGTAGCACTTATACAAATCAACTGAAAAACTTGGAAATTTACAGAAAATTTATCAGCAAATTCAAAGTCAAAATCTTAAAAATGTGAAATCTTCTATAAACAAATTGGGTACATACCCTTAATTTTAGACGCCAATGGATTATGCCCTCAAAACTATAAAATTGAGGCAATTCAGGCCATGTCACAACCAATAATGCTGAAATGTATATTATCTTTAAAGTAGTTGGTTATCATTGCAATTTCATTAATTCTTTGCTTTCATTGCTGTGTTACTTTTGCAACGGTTATAAGGTTCCAAGAAAGGCTTCACGTGGAATGAGGAAGCTAAAACTCTTTTTAATGTAATTAGAATGCATATAATTCTAGAACTGATATTGCAATATTCAAATTTATATTGGTCATTATTTGTAAAACAAGTGTAACCTTAATGGCAATTAGTGTCACAATAAGCCAGGTAGGTGAAATTGGCGATATAAACCCAGAAGCGCTTGTGAGTCAAACTTTAGAAAGTAGGATTAAACTACACCATGACAAAGTGTGAATGCCTTGAAGTAATATGCCTGTATGCAGTTCAGGGTATATATTCACGGAGTAAATTTGAGGTGGTAATGGACCATTATATACTGTAATGTCTGCATAGTTAAAGATTCCTAAGGGGAGATTAGCCTATTGGGTCCTAAAATTACAAGATTTGAATTTAAAAAAGTACGCTAAGAAGGTACTTTACATTATAATGCAGACTGTCTATCCCAGTTACCAACAGTTCTGGTTTCTCAAAGGGAGGTCAATAATCTATATGAAAGAATGATTTCTGGAGTAACAATGAAACAATTCCTGAAAATCCAGCAAGCATTGAACAAGGCAATGGGGAACATCAAATTTGTCAAAGATCAACTGTTTCAAATTGTCAGGAAAAATCCCAGAATGTTTCCAAAGTCTTTTGAACATACTGAAATCATGAATGCAGCCCATATATTAACAGGACATGGAGGGCTGAAGAAAACGTTAGAGAATTTTCATGAATATTATTTGAAATCACCTAATTTTGATGTCGTGGTAATTATTGATTATTGTGCAATATTATAGATATACAAGCCCTATAAAAATCAACTGCATTTTAACTAGTGAAGCAAGGGTAGGCTTGGCATACTATATTCATTGCTATATTAGGACAACTGACTATGAGTACTGAGAAAAGAAAACACATTATTGTGGCCATTGATCATTTAAGTTTTATGGTAGAGGTGTGTGTTATAAAATGTTGATGCCAACAGTACTGCCAAGTTTATAATGGAGCAGTTGATACATTGTCATTGTTACCCTCAAAGTTATTTTTGCAGATAGTGAAAGAAAATTTACCATTCATGTCATACCAAAAGTAAACTATATGATATGAATTTAAGGATACTGATGATGCCTTGCCATCAGAAACTAATTTAAGTTTCAAAAGGGTAAATGGTACTCTAGTTACTTCATTGAAGAATCTGGTAGCCGGTAAACCTTCTAGTTGGATAACTATTTAAAAGCAGCAACATTTTCCTACAATTTGAATTCTTATTTGGCCATGAGTAAATCATTTTTAAACTACTCTATGGATGGTTGGCTTGTCTACTGCCAATATTTTACTCCACAATCAAATTAACTCAGAAAATAACGTCCTCACAATTTTTAAAAAGCCTAACGAAGTGGTGATAGGTTTACAATCCTCAGCCTATGTTGATATAATCAAAAGTAAAATTAAGCCTAAAGATTATGAAGATTAAAAACGCCCAGATCTTATGACCATTGAAAATTGGCAATAAGGTTAACTATTTTGACACACATGGTTTAGGGAAAATAAACAAGCTGGACAAGCTATGCGTTGAACCTTTTGAGGTTATAAAAAAGTGTAAAATATATTCCTATACTATAAAGGACTTTTCTTATAAAAGAATATTAAATAGACTTCATGTTAAGTTTTTAAGAGTATGTAGGTAATTAGAAAATACAAAACAAGAATTGAAATTAACAAACAAGCCCTAACTAATTTTTTGATATATCAATTTATTTATTTGGTAATTTCTAATGTCATTATAATTACAATGCTTTTCTGCACTATTATAATTTTTTCTTATATTTTCTTTGGTAATGAACGCTATCATTTTCTTTAGCGCTGTCATTATTTCTTGGCAAAAGTTGCTGCTTAATTTTCTCAATGACCATAGGAGGAGGTAGGGTTTTACAAATGACAACTTTGTCATCTTTTCAATGCTCCTTAGCCCACCAAAGATTGTTGAAGTCCTGGCTTGTTGACCACAGAGGAGCATACTTGGAAAAATTTGTTGAAAGAAAGATTCTGGTTAAGCTAGTGGATGTGTTGGGATTTTATCCAGATTTTGGTTCTTCAATATGTTCCAAAAATATTACTTTAACTTATTAGGAATTTATGCTAATTTAGTTTAACTAGACTTGATATACTTTGAATTTTTAAGCAGAAAGCTCTGATTATCAATAATGTTGATTGATTAATGGATCTGTAAGTCTGGAGACTCAACCTCTTGGGTTAGGCCAGGAAAAGGTCCCTTATAGGAAGAAGAAAGGACCTAATGCCCCAGTGGAGCTCTTGGCTCAACTGGGAAACTTGGGACATGTGGTTGATGAACGTTGGGTAACAGCATTGGCTCCAAAGGATCCCTCCACAGTATCCCCTTAGCTTCTTCATCCCTTGTTGAAAGGATAAAGGAGGTTTGCAGGGAGGTAATCCAGGACAGAAGCCACCAACAACACCTCCGCCATCCCCTGGCCTCCACCCTGACATCCCTCACTTCCTTGGAAAAGAAGAAAATAGGCCTCAAATAACAGGAAAAGGTTCCTGAGACAGGAAGTGGTCTGAAACACAGAACCCAAAATTCTGGGTCTGGGAATGCCAATACAAGTCAAGAATCCATTCTCAAAAAATTTTAAAAAACATAAAAAATATTTGCAAAATTGACCCTGGTAGAATATAATTCTGCCACCCCTTTGATCCAAGAAAATCTGCTCAAGTTTGGATCAGTAATGGTCCCTCCTTGGAAGATCAGGGAATTACTTTGACAGAGCTTTTAAACCTAGTGCATAAGATAGCTGACGACGCCCCAAGACAGGCTGGGTACCCATGAGTACATCATTGCCCCTGTCTAGTAACACCCATGACCCCCTTTTTCCCCACTTCACATATAAGACAACCGCCTCTGGAAAAGGCAGTTGTTGGTACATTCATACGTTTAAGTTATAGATAAAGCTGATCTTTTACCCAAATCTACTCTGCGTACTCCACATCTTTTCAATATACTTTCACTTAATCCAGCGAAGAATGCAGCAATCTGCATTTTAGGGCTGATAGTCATTGAGTGGGCTCTCCAAGCTTTTGGTATGGCAGCCCAAACGTGATTTTAATGATCAAAGATTATGCCATGGGCGCATGATGCCAATCCTTCATTTTTGAAGAGCTTTTGGATTCTCCAAAATCATTGCTACAATTTGCTCCTCCCTCAGCACCTGGTGGAAAAGATACAGGTCTGCTTCCCTATGCATGAAATAGTTAAAGAATTTGGACTCATTCGCCCCACCAATTTACTAGTAGTATAGTGCAATCCAAAAAAATAAGGCCATCTAAACTAATTGCAATTCACCATTTGGGGGTGATAAATGGCTTTCTTCACAACTGCAAGGCGATAACCTGGCACTAAATTATCTGAGCCATCTTGTTGCAGGCCAATCTGGCCCAAATAACTTGTTTAAATTGATCTGCCACTTTGAAGACATTTAACCCCCCAACTCATTGTGAAGACCCTCAACAGGTGCATGGCGTAGCCTAAGGGCTCCCAACAGTAGATTTAATTTGATCTGATTTAATTTGCAAACCCAAACCAGCATTTTCATAATTTGAAAATCTAAATGATTTTCAGAGTTTTTATTATGATAAATTAGTATTAGAAGATTTGAAAAAAGAACCAAAAGGTCACCAACTGCAAACCCAGGAGGATTGGTCATCCTCCTTGCCTCTCCAACCCTTGGGAGATGCCCCAGCAAGACCTGCCGTTTCCCCCATTGCAGCCATTTGGTTTGCTATGGGGCCTTTTATATTCTCTTGAATTTTATTTTCCTCACAAGAATAATAAGGAATCCCTCCTTCAAGTAATCAGATTTGCTATGCCAATGGCATTCTGGGCTTTCCACTGGGGTTGTTACACACCCATATTGGAAGCCCAGTCTCTCTTTAATCATTAGGTTCTATGACATATCAATCATGGCTAATTTAATGAACAGAATTCTAGCAGGTTTAAAAACTATTGCTAATAACTTTAAAGTAACGACCTTGTGGGTGCAATTGACGTAACTTTTGGATTGTGTTGATGAGAGTACTAAATAAAGATCATATAAAGTACTGCAGGTCAATGATCAACATAAAGCTATTCTCTGGAAATCAACGCTAATCTTCTATTATGTGGGCAATAAGTTGCTATAAGTCAACTATAAAATATAATATCTCAAAAAACACCTTCTATTGACATTACCAGTTTTTAGTAAATTTTTATTTAATAGTAAATTTTCAATTGACCCATTTCTGGCTCAGATAGCTCTTCTTGTTTTCAAACAGGAAGCAAAAGAATCAAATAGAGAATACTTTGTGAACCTGTGTAGCTAAAAATTCTCACTACTATCCAAAATCTCTTTGGCCTCATACCAAGGTATTTTTAAAGTGAATATGTTGTAAGGGAAATGTTCTCTTTATGTTTTTTTCAAACAACTTGAGCTGTGATAAATGAATTGTTGGGTGCACTTATGATCCTTCAGGCAGAGACTGTAAAAAAGCAACAGAATTCATTTGATGCTTCAATTGATAGTAATCAAATCAGAAATAACACTATTCATGGTGAGGAGCTTTGGTATTATAATTCCTAGATTGTACTAGCACATAGTTCATACTTAAAACCAGTATTTTCAAATCTTTACTTACCCAGCTTGTTCTTTTGACCCTTAACTGCGAACTCAAGCAATTTTTTAGGAGTTTAATAGTCTCTTAAATGTTTTGGGAGATCTCATCAGCCTAGGGATTGTGTCCACCTATTGAGAATCACAAAATGGGGTTATATCAATAATTAGAAAAAGGGTGACATCCCTATGAGAAGATGGAACTGGTTATTATATGAATGTTGAACCAATCCCAGCCAATACCTCCAGTCAGTCTGACGTCCAAACGCATAACATTAAAATTATCATTTTACCTGGGTGACCATTTCTGTCTGTTCATATAACAGTTGATTGTACAATGAGGTCTACAGGCCTTAAGATGTAGATTTTTAGAAGTTTTTCCCAAAATTTAAAAACAAATTGAGAATGCCAATCTTAAAGCATTTCTTCTTGAACCTCATGATGAGGAAAGACCTCTATCAAGAAAAAAGTCACTGCTTTCTTGGAGGTAATCAAGAGATACAAGGGATGAACTCAACATACTTGGTGAGGCAGTCTACTACCACCATAATGGCGTCAGACACTCTGGTTCTTGGTAAGGCAGTGATGTCCATGCTTATGGATTACTAGGGATTTTTTTTTGGCTGTTGTAAGGTATTAATTAACTACTTGGATATTCAAGATATGGCTTGACATAAACACAGATTTAGCATTAAGCCACATACCTTTTTTAACAACTATACCCAGCCAGGAATGGTGTCAGGTGATCAGTTCTTTGGTCTTGGTATCCCCCAGGATGTCCAGTTAATTGATGGTTGTAGCAAGTCTCCTTAATCTCTCTACATAAGATCCATGTAGTAACCCAAATTTTTCTCAATATTAGATTTCACTTTGTTCATGACTGAAGTCCTTAATATAGTAAACCTTCATCAATCAGTTAATCCCAAAGCGTCCAGCAATTCTTAGTCTTCCTTATGTTAATCTTGTTTTTCCATTTGTTCCTTTATACCCTTTCTTTAGAAGCGTGAAGACGTTAGGTGGCAGCATGGTGGCAGTATTATAATAATCCTGCTCTTTATCAGAGAAGTATATTCCAGGGTCTTGACTCAAAAGATCTGCAATCAGGTTCTCCTTGCCTGGATAATATTATGTAAAATTCAAAATTGGTTAGTTCTGGGTGTCATTTTTCTTGCCTCTGGCTCATTTGTTAAGGCTTCCAATTATACCACAAAACCTATGGTCAGTGTGAATAATAATTGGCCACTTGCCATATATAAAGTGATGCCTCCACTCTTGCAGTAATGCTACTATGGAAAACAAATCTGACATAGATTTGGGTAATTGATTTCTGCTGATAGCGTCTTCCTACTAAAATAACAGATGGGATGCTCTGGCCCAATTTTCCACTTCTGAAGGAGGGCTGTGCCAATTTCACAATTGTAGCATATGACTAATGGATAATAAGCTTCTCTAAACCTGAGTGTTCCAGAGCTGGAGCTCTTAGGAAATTTACCTTATGTCTTGAAATGCTCTTTCTTCTGTGGACCCCAATAAAAGGACCCATTGATTTGACCAAGAGCAGTTACGGTTATAAAATCTTTTTTAGCGCCTTAGGAAGCTTGATGTCCCTAAGAAACTTCACAATCTAGTTTGATTGGGGGAGCTTTCCAATTCATAATAGCTTTTATTTTATCTAGGTATATAGTAATTCTTTTTAATACTACTTTTACCAGGAAGGTTACTGCGAACTTATGAAAAAACATTCTAGGGATTTAGCTTAAAATGCCAAATGGAGGGTTTTAAGAACTAAGCTGACATAATTTACATGCTTCTTTTTAAATTTGAGAACATGAGGACGTCATCCATATAGGTGACACAGCATCATCCAATTATTTCTTTCAAAACATGATCAAGTAGACGTTAGAACACAGCTTTTGAGTTTTTGTTTCCCAAGGGCATAATATGAAATTTTCAAACCATAAGATGACATTTGAAAGCGGTATAATATTGATGCACAGGATGCTCCAGCAATTAATGGAAAGTCTCGCAACTGATGCAATTTGGTGAACCAAATATTTTCTTATCAGCGGTAAGATTTTTCATTTAGTGGAATGGGGTAGAAGTTAGTCTCAGTTAAGAAATTATTTTATTAACACAGTGTTGGAGATCCCCATTGCCTTTAAAACAATCAGGATATGGTACACCATGAAGACTTGGACGTGGTTATGAACCCATAATTCAATAGTAAATTTGATGTACTTTTACAATGCATCTTGGGAACTTTGATTTAGGGTGTATTTCAGACAACACCTGGGGAAATATATACCTTCCTTATGTTATAAAACTCAACGTCAAATGTCCAGTCATATCCAAAGTGGTAGGACCATGAGCTCCATACAAATATTTATAATCAAGTATGCCTTGAGAAGTAATACTTTATGGGCCTCACTTTCCATGATCCCAGTTTAGCCATTGTGGTTAATTCTGAAACAAAGTCTCAGTGTATGGGTAATACATTGGAGGGAAAGTTGTTACATTTAATAATTTAAAATTAATTGCGATGACAAATAATTACACCATTAAGTCCCCTTAAATTAATGGGTAGGGAAATATTACAAGGAACAAACCCTCTGCAAACATTTGGTTAACCTTTCTTATCATGAGTTTGTCATATACTTGCCAAAAGATAGCACTTTTTGCAGTATTTTCCAGAGTTACTGTTTCACAATCCTCATGGAAGATCCCATTTTTGTGCCAGGTCCAGTTGCAGGTAATTTTTATTAACTCCAGTAACAACACCAAAAAACTTCTTATTCTTGTGCTTAACTATAAATATTTAAGGGGAGGAAGAAGATAAGATTGATAAGTAAGGCTTCTTTTATCTGCAATATGTGTTTAGATGGGCTTCCTTTGAGGGCATCTTCTTAGGCATGCTTTCCATGGTGTTGCAGACTTTGGTTTAAGAGGGTTTCTTCTCACCTACCTCTAGTTATTTGACTTACTCAACTTCCAAATTCTTGGCAACATGCATTAGTTCTGACTCTTCTCAATGGCTTTCTTTCCTTTGTTACTATTTTATCCAGTGGCAAACATCAACTCTCGTTTATTTTTAATTTGCGTTGTTTTTCCACATACATGAATTTTAATCTCCTCCTTTAATGACTCATCCAAACGAGCTGCCGCCATTGAAGCAAGCTAGTCAGTATGTAAGTTCTGACAAAACATGTGGGGTAACTGAGTTGTAGGGACCTCAGCAACATGGTCTAGTGAGCAAAACAACTAAGCATACTCTTCCACAGTTCCTTTCAATGAAATGCCATTAATGAGGATGACCAAGCTGCGATCTGAGCCTTGTCCAGACAAGCTACACAGACTTTCAATTGGAGGCACTCATCAAGGGATTTTTTGAAGTGTCTCTTGTTTGTCAAGTAACTCCATTGCCCATGCGGACTGTTTTTCAGGTAAGTCATTTAAGATTATAGAAAGCTGACGACCAAAAGATATACTTCCACTCTAAAAGCTTTAATATACCTAGAAACTAGGCTTTATCAAATCCCTCATGTATTCCATCCAAAGCTCTGGCTTATAAATAAGGCTGTACAGTTTTTTTCTTGGTAGCAAATAGCTCATGGGTGGGACATGGGTTAAATTTTGACAACTCAATAAACCTCTTACAAAAAGAACATCATACAAAAGAGGAACATAAGCAGGTTTTTTAAAGTTGATACCAAGCTGATGGGATGGGCTGCATGGAAACATCACTGGACCCCTCCAAAGGAACCAGAAGGCATGTGAATTCTGGATTATGTAATGGACGGGGTCTTTCTCAGTAATTGACATAGGAGTTTTGAAGGACTAAACGAGTAATTGTCCATAGAAGATAGATCAATCCTGAAAGTTAACAGTTTGTCTGCATACCACCATAAATGGGAGTACTAACCCTGCACCATTGTTAAAGTAATATACAAACTCAGCAGCGTGACTTGTTAAATGATGATTCGAACAGGTTTGCAACAAGGTAGCTGAGTTCAATGTTTGTTTCTTAGAATTAGAGAGCATAAAATGTCATTTTATATCTATATATAACGTTAAAGTATCTTTTAAAACACAATTCTATTTTTTGTGAACTGATTGAAAATCCATATCTAGGGTCGACCACAACTTCTATTCATATATAAAGATAACTTTTCTAAGAATTGCATAGACAAATTTATGCCTATTTGATTATCTGTATGTAAGAAAGAAATACTTATGGAAATTACCTTAAACTTTATAACCTTTGCGCCATGTTTTAGAGAACTATTTATAAGAGAATTTTGTTTGATTGACTTTTTGATAGTTTAAGTTCAAGGAACCTTGCGCATTATACTAATTTTTTTAATATCAAACATTTTAAATAAATTGTCTGATGTTTCAATTAGATAGGTTTTTGGTGATTTTGTGGATCTATTTATAGGCTGGGTCTTTTATTCCTTTATTGTGCTACTTCCTAGAAGCTTTAGCCTTATCAGATCTTTCCATTGCAATTTCTGAAATTCTGATCAGATTGACACGGATCCAAACAATTCTTTGAGGTTATAAAGGGGGTTAATTATCATGTAAAGTTCAAGCCCATCTTAGGAGGCCTCACAAATAGCATTATATACTAATTAGGATAATGTGTTAATCTGATGTAGTCTGGATCAATACACATACTGAAAATACATGCCTCCTTCCATGGTTCATCAGTTTCCTTATTCAAAAGCAGAAACTGGTGGAGGTTGAGCTTATCATGGTAAAAGGAGCACCAAAATTTGAACTGAGAAATTCTAGACTCACAATTGATCAAACATGGAGTGCACTACTTGGTGTCATGGAAGAAATACTCAGATTATAATGACATCTGGGTCCCTTTCAAGGATTTTGCCAACTGTTGAGTTAAATTGAAGACTTTTATAAATTAAATCAACTCTTGTCACCATCCCCATCCAAGAATTCCATTATTGCTGCCATCAAACCCAAATTTTCATAAAAATCATGGAATTAGCAAAGCTTTCTGAGGGGGTAGTGGACCTTGTCATTAATAAAAGGTAATGTAAGGTCCCAGGTTTAGTTTTTAATTGGGATAGAGAATTTCACTCCTTAATAAAAAAGGTTAATAACCCAAAGGCTTTGTTCCCTACCAAGTTGACTGATCCAGGTCACACCCAGGCTGAGAAGTAGGTAGCGGCAGCTCCCTCTTTTCTGTCCCATCCATCCCCAAGCCCAAATACCGTGCCCAAACTTATCATTATTTCCAAGTATACAGAGAAAATTGTGTAGAAAGTGCAAAATTCTTCATTAATTTAGGATTATGTGCAACATTGGCGCCACTAGTGCAAAAAGCCTTTCCCAACTTAAGGTGAAAAGAAGCGAATCTTTGATTGTAAAAAATTTGATACCTAGGGTGACTCAAAGTGAAATTATATACTAACAATTTGCAAATAAACCTAAATTATATGGAAAAAGAAGTCAACATAAAATAATGAAGTCATTGGTTTTAGGATGCCACAAAAGCAATATTCAACAGTTATAATGAAACAAAACATATAAAAGTTATATAAATCAAATTTAGATTCTTGATATAATGCCTAAACTTGACGTTATAAATTTAACACAAATCCTCAGAGAATAGCAAGTTTTAAATTTGTGACATTTTACACTTTCTAAAATCTCCTTTTCCCTGTCCAACCAAAAACCAGCAGCCTGCTAATAACAGAGAGGGTACTTTCTTCCCTATTTTACAAAAAATATCAAAAGATTTGTTTTAAACAATATTGCTAAAACTTGCAGGCCACTTGTTTCTAAGAAAATTAGGCCATGAAAGGGTCTCACTTTTTAGCTCCATTTGAATGAGAAAAGTTAGGTGTTACTCCAGATCACCCAAAAGAAGTAGTTACAATAGCACTAAGAACCTCACACTCTCACTTATCCCTAAAATTCAAAGCCCTATAATCCACAGAACTTAATTCTCCATGGTAGGGCGCCGTTTCAAAGTATATTTGTCATGGAAACAGCAGAAGAAGTTTAGAATGGCCTGCCAGTCAGGATGCGTGAGCACTCAAAAAGCAAGCCAGAATGCCAGAGGCATTGCCAACCATACAACTTGATATGGAGCTGGGAAATGTGATACCACGAAGTGGTGGAGCATCAACAAGGTGAGGAGTATTCTGACGACAAATCACACTGAACCTTTTCCCAACTCAGTGGTTTTGGCTGCAGGGGATGGGATTACTGTGATAGTTTCGACGAAATCTTTAGCATGTGAGGCCATCTCATTGGGGGTGACAAGGAGATGAATTCTCTCTTTCCATTGATGAACATAGGGCCATAAGATCCCCATGTATTTCTGTCAGAAGTTCGTGAGAACGGGGTTGTAGAGCCAAAAATATCAGGCTCGCTGGACCCAATTGGTGATGGAGGGAGCCATGGTGGCCAAAAGAATTGGTAAGGCCCACCCGGAGTATGGGGTGATGGGCCACCAGGGAAATGCCATTTGGGATGCAGTCAGAAAAGAAAAAATAAAAATTTAGGTTTTTTAAATAAAATTTTATTTGGAAAGAAAAGTAAGAAAATCGACCAACAATTTTCTTAGTGCCATGCAACTGAATAAATAGTGGTTGATTGGGTAGTGACAGGACAGGGTCAGGTCCCACAAATTTGACCTAACAAGCGAATTGTTCAGGAATGATCAGGTTTATTTTTTGAGAACTGACATTGCAAAATTAGGCGGCAGGCTGAGTCTCTGTCAGTTTGCCCTCAAATGTCCAAACCAGGGCTTGACTATGTTTCTGATGGTTAGCATGATAGCATTTGGCCTGACGAGCGACAGGAATCCCCCAAGGCCATCCCATATAGGGATGGGTCCATTTGGTTGGGAATGGGTTCAGGACAGCCAACCCACCCGCGCTCAGTCATTTAACCGTTTGTTTGGTCAGTAGCAGCACATTGGCCGCAATGCCTGAATTACTATCAGAGGGCTTCAAACCCTCATCGATGGTACCCAATAATTGTTCTACTGGTTTAGTGATTGAATTAGAACCATCAGGCGATCCAGCCAATATCTCATTCTTTATGCTTTTACAGCCATTTGAATTTCAGCCATCAGCCAGGTTGCCGCCTGAATTAGATCCAATCAATTTCAATTCAGTAATCTCAGCACAGATTTCACTAATTTCCCGCAACAGTTCTGCTGAGGTGAGTGTGGGCATTGGGAGTGGATCTGAAGCAGATGGGCTATCACCCATCGCTCATCTACTATGTGAGTGAGATCGCCCTGAGTGATGAGAGGTACTGCCATCCTCTTTGGTGTCTTTTTATTTGGGAATGGGAAGATGACCTGATCAAGAGCCAAAGGACGTTCCCCAAGACTTACAATATTCCTAAGAATGTGGCTGCTGAGGTTCTCATATTAACATGCCAGTTTCCCTTGACAAGCATATACCCTATTTATTTTGAAAGCAGCTAACAACTCTTACTGGCCTGTTAGTATAGATGTATAGACACCCAAAAACTTAAGTCAGAATACCAAAGATAGCCATTCATAGAACTTTGTGTTTAATTGTGAGTGGAAAACTCGAGTGGGGACATTTCACCTCTACTGTTAACAACGCCCCACAAGGAGCCATGTGGTGGTGGCAGTTGTTGCAGAAGATCCAAGTGGAGCATTCTTAACAAGCACAGACTGAACCATAGGGGAATTATGATATCAAGGGAAGTTAATTTAATGGGGTTGTCTCAGAACATAACAAACTTGAAGAGGAGTACCAAAAAACAATGTAAGGATGTGATGCATTGAAGCATCCAGAGTAGGAGGTAAGCCCAGATGGTTCCATACTGATAACTATACTAAGCTTGGAATGCAGAAGTGTGGTTTTAATTGCCACTATATCCAAGACATTATAGAGTCTGGGAATCATGGCAGCTTAAAAAGTTATGCAATTTGCTTACAGATAAAGTAAACAAAAAATAGCTGTATTTAAAGGAAATTTATTTAGTGGGAAACAAAATAAAATTGACCAATCACAAAACTTGATAGGATACTGCTGTCTTAAAAACCATATGGGCGGGAATTAAGAGGGGGGTGCATAAACATTAAAGAATTCTTCCAAGCCTGATTTTGGTGGATCATCACAATAACGTGTTTTAAATATTGATTCAGATCCATCTTACAAGTTATATTACTAATAAAGATAATATAATTTTTTGTGACGCGATACTGCCTTGCATTATAGCAATGATCCATTTAGCGGGGTTGTGAGTTGCACCCATGGTCAGGGAAAGTGAGTAAAATACCAAAATCTAATCAAATGGGTTCAGCACACCCAACCCTATTGAAAACAGGCTAAACTTCACTGGCGGCAGGTCAGAGAGTTAAACAGGTGGTTCTAAGCTTGAGTTTAATTCAGAAAAGATGACTATGTATAATACTGATTTATGTTCTTGGGAAGGACTTGAACTATTGCCTAACAACTTCTGGCATTGTGAGAGGTGGTGACCTACCTGTTGGCGATTATCTCTGGCCACCACCTCCTGACACAGCCCCTGGATCTTTTCCACCAACTCCTTCATGGTGGGAAGATGGGGCAAAAGGCAAACCTTCAAGTGATAGGCTTTCACTCACCTCTTATCAACAATATATGCCAGATCGCCTTTGTTGGTATGAGAGAAGCAGCCTTTTTGTCCCCCTCTTGGTTCTGAAGGGATTCTCCTTCTATTGAGACGCAGGGGTTGCTTTTTAGAACTTACACTAAACAGTATTAACTTAACTCACAAGAGTAATTTCTAAAAATTATTGGAGATATCCGCATTTAAAAAGATTTAAAGCCCTGTTATATTGTTAGGCCCCTACCTAGGCGCCCAGCAATATAAAGCTTCTTGTTAGGTGCTTCTGATTTGATTTTAAAAACATAAACTTTAGGATTAAAGCTCCCTTAGTGAAGACAATTCCACATATGGCGCAAATTTAACCTGATGGATTGCCAACACCAAATTTGAGATCATGCCAAGTGATCTAACCTATTTATTATTTCACAAAAAAAACTTATCAATCTCTGCTGTCAATATAACAAAATATATAAATTAGAGTGGGCAATCAGACTGCTACCATCAGGCATTTACTTGATGGTATATTTAATCTGAATGAACAATCCAGCAGAGCTCAAAATTCTGTGGCCTCCTTCACAAGAGATTCATACCTCTCTTTAAAGATTATCCTTTGCTGAAGTAGGTGTTGAAATAATTTGATATTTACAATATATTTTTTCTCTTGTAATTGATAAAACCTTTTAGATTGGCTTCAAACTTTATAGGAATCAGCGGAGCCAACAAAATAAAATCTCAAGCTGAGACTAAATTTAGTATTTTAGAGAAAAACTAGCTGAAAAATTTGGCCCTAAACTGTCAAGAACAAGGTGGTGTTTTTTTGGCTTTTAAGAAGCTTTACAACAAACGGTGGGAGTATAGATGCACATATGGGTGTAATACTCCATAAGGGCGTTAAATCACACTTGTTAACACTCATAAGATTTTTTATCTGATAAGCTATATATTTCACAATTTAGAGGTTTAACATTGTAAAATTTAAGTGATACTTCACTAAGCTTCCAACGGGTAAGTTTTTAAATTACAAAAATTAATAGTGTCACGCTTTGTAAAACAGATATGATGCCACCCCCTTATAAGATGGAATTATTGTTGGGTGGAAGAGGTGTCTTAGGGAACTTTTTCAGACTTTAAGGTGTTTATGGCATGACTAATTAAAAGGGTGAAGCAGGGACAACTGAAGGGAAGGAAAGCAGATGAGGAGCTTAATTCTAAACAAAAGACAAAGGCAAAAGGCATGATAGATGGCGCATGCTATGGGCACACTGAGGCAGGCTCAGTATACACAATAGAAGATGGCACTGCGGGACAGCTGATAGGGGGAAAACAGAGGGCATGCAGGGGCTCATTTTCTGATGGGCGTGATGGACTCAACAGAGGTGGTTGTAGATGGCACCTTAGAGTCATGTGTATATCTGCATGTGGTATGCAATAGGAAGACAAAAAGCAGACCTTGTGTTAGTGTAATGGGTCAAAGACGCTACATTTCCCCAATCTGATAGGGATTGGTTAATCTAACAAAAGAAAACTTTGTTAATACTGAATCCAGTTTACTAAAGAATAAAAACAATCTTTGAAATTTGGCCCTAAAAACTTTTAGAAAACCAAGATAGAGGTATTTTATCTTTTGAGGAAGCTTTATACCAAATGTCAGTGGAATATTCATGAGCATATGTGGAACACTCTGGAAGGACTTCAAAGCATGTATGCGACCATTTTATAGGATTTTATCTATATGGTAGGCTAGTAATTTCAAAATGAAGAGGTATGACATTGCAAAATCAAAGTGATGCTTCACCAAGCTCCCATAATGTAAATACTTTTTAGAGTCAAAAAACACAAATAATACAATTTGATAAAATGGATCATAAAAAACTTCTGTTTATTATCAATTAGAAAATTGGAGGACTGAGTTATCATGAGATGCTACATGACTTTGGCCTTTTATAAAATCTACAAATACATGTGTTAGTTCTTTAATTATGCTTCTTCATATGTACGCAAAATTCCCAAGGTCAACCCGCCCCATTTACTTTTTTCATATGTACACAAAAATAAGAATGTTAACATGGATAACCATGAATTCGTAAATAATATTTTTTATCAAGCAGCTACTTTAGATTTATTTGGGGAAGGCCAACCAGGGGACAGACACTTCCAATAAGACACTAAAACCAAAACTTCAGCGAGAGGAGGGCACACCAGAGAAGCAGACTCTATCTCCTGTTGCCAGCGGAAACGCCAAGAGAAGGAAGGGGGTTACATGTGCAGGGGCTTGCGCCACTATTGAGCACGTATGTAGGAAAGGGTCTGAAACCATGAACCAAACTGGGAACCAGGATGAGACCAACTGGTGGCGACAGGGTGGGAGATACCCAAACATCCACGCTTGAAAGTGGTCCACTAAGTGCGACCAGAACTGGCATACAGCTTTCTGGAGGGTGGGGGTGGAGCCTGAAATAGCATCTAAGACAATTGGGTGTATAGTCCACATAGCAATTGTGACTACCAAGGCATGGAGGGAGGGTGGAAGAGGGGAAACCATGGATAAAGCAAACATGTCCTTAGTCAGGCTAAAGGGCTGTGCCTGATCCTGGCGAAACAGACGTTGCAACTCACTCCATATTGCTTTTGATGGATGACACTCTTCCAGGCGGTGCGCCAGCATTCCATACTGGCCACACACAACACAGGATGAGTGCAAAGCATTAGAGCGTTCAGCAGTATGGTATACCTATCTCAAGCAGTGCCACACATGGGAACAAATATGTGGCTGCAGAAGAGGGTGGTGGGCATACTTCCAAATGGTTTTCTGGGTATCAAGGGGGTAGGGGAAGTCCATCATGTCCAGGTAGTCCACCCTGGCCATGTTAGGGTTTGCATGGGTATCACTCCGTTCAGAATGGGAAGTCCTTGTACCTCCTGGGTTAATGAGGAGAGGGACGCCCCATCTGGGCGGTGTGCTCACAGATGCAAATTCTCCACTCAGCGCTCCGCATGGAGAGGAGGATCCTTTTGAAGTGGGGCGCCGTCCCATGTGGGCCCGCAGCAGAAGAATTTGAGGCAAGATACTCTAACAGAGAGTGGGGGTGAGAAGGATTGGTGAGGCCCAAGGCGTGGGAGAAATTGGAGTGGGCCGCATGGGACAAGTGCTGGGCTGAGATTGTAAGGTTAGTAACGGCAGCGACCCAGGTGCCAAGGATTTTGGCTGTATGGGTTTCAAAGTTGATCAGACCCATACCACCACAATGGCGAGGGCCAAACATGACATCCAGGCGCACCAGCGGTGGGCGGCCTGACCAAAGCCACCCTTGCAGAAGGTCATATAGTGACTTGAAGAAACAAGGGGAAAAAGCGATGGCGTGGGCTCCAAACCAAACTTTAGAAAGGATCATATAGTTGGCTAGCACTACCCTGCCTGTAAGGGAGGTCTGACGGGCTCTGAGGAAAGCTATGCGTTTTGTAACGTTGTCTAGTATATGGTTTTCCATCACCGTTGAGGCGTACCCTCCTGCCTCCAGCCACCCCCCAAATGGCTGACAGGGCCAATGGTGGGAGCTCAGCACAAAGGGGAGCACAAGTGGGGCTATGTGGGGTGGGCAGGGCAGGACAAGCTACCTCGTGCGCTAGTTGATGAGGCAGGTAGGAAATGGGGCGCTGAGGCCCAGCAGACTTGATACTGACTAAGGAGAACAATTTTGGTTTTGGATCATTAAGGGCGGCGTTACTGACCCTGAGTCCTACCTGGATAGTATCTTTAAGCGCTCATTCATCATGATTGTTAGACACCCCAACCACACAATCATCAGCAAATGCCAGCATCTTGACAGGGGCTTGGCCTTACACATGGACCCCAGTAAGGCGGGCATTCACATTTCAAAGAAGTGGGCCAAGGCTGGAAGTTATACAAGAGTGGTCTAAGAGGGTCCCCTTGGCGCAGTCCCCTTTGAGGACGGAATACATCCGTGAGGAAGCCAGGGCTACACACAGCCATTGTGACGGACTCCATTAGCAACGTCACCCTATTAATAAAGCGAAGGGGGAGGCGGAACTTGTGGAGGCAGGCTCTGAGTTAATCCCAGTTGACTCTATCATAGGCCTTCTGCTGGTCTAAAAACACAAGTGCTCCAGAAGCCGTGGATTGACAGACGTTGGCTACGGTGTGTATATTGTCCCAAATTGACCTTTTGGGTATGAAACCGAATTGTTCAGGGGGAATGAGAGCAGAGGCAGCAACCCCTAGATGGTTAGCCATGATTTTAGTAAATTTTTTGTGTCTGTGTTAGTGAGAGAAATGGGGCGCCAGTTGGCCAAGTCCAGCTTATCCCCTTTTTGTACAATGTAATAGTGAAGGCCTCTTGCCCTCCAGGCAGGTGTCACGTTTCCAGAAGGCATTGGTTCAGAGAGGCAAGCAGCAAGGAGGAAAAATCTTTGAAATACTTCTTATAGAACTCATAAGGGATGCCATCAGGGCCTGGGCATTTCCAATATGGTTCACTGCAAATGCAGACCAGAGTTCATACCAAGAAATCAAATTTATCAACTCCAGAAATCAGGAAATGGTGCAGATATGTGCACTTTTGAGAAAAGTTTCCATTTTGGATGGCAGAATTGGATTGGATTGATACAGTTCAGAGTAATAGTTTTGTATTTTGATTGCCACTTCAGTCAGCGTATCTGCGACAAGTGGTCTGGCCTTCGCACCTGTGTGCAGGCCAAACCCTGGTGCAGTGCAAAGAATTTTCAAAAAAAGTAAGCGGAGCATGTATCGCCTGCTGCAATATGTTTAGCTTTATACTGAACACAAACCTGATGCTTGTGTTGTCTCACCAGTATGTTGAGGTAGGCGGACACTATAGCCCACTTGCGACCCCAAGCTGGGCTGTAGTCTGCAGCAGGGACGTTAGACTCCAGGTGGTCCAACTCTGCCAGTGTGCGAAAAATGACTGCCAAGGCAGCCCGTGAGCAGTGGGAGGATAGGTGGTAAGCCTGGCAGATTGTGCTCGCCTTGAAGGTTGACCAGGTGGAAATTGGATCTGCACATAATGGTTTGACAAACTCCAGAGCCAAGGTCATGGATTCCACCCACAAGGAAAATCTTGGCGACGCAATTTTGGCTGGGTGAAGTTTACACCATTTTTGCGTCTGGGCTGCTGGGTTGGATAAATGGAAGGAAATAGATACCATCCTGTGGTCAGAGAAAATTAATTTTTGTCATGGTGAAGTGGTAAAATTTGGGTATGAAATTTTATTGGCGAAATATAAGGTTGATGCGGGTCATGGACCTTAACTGGCCATTGTGTACGTGGGGGCGTGACATGTTAGTGAGTAGTGGAGCATGGCACAGCAAAGTATTGAACAACCCTAGGGTGGCTTTGAGAATTCAAAGTTCAACATGCCCCTATGGGGGTGTAGGCGATGAGGGCCAGCGGTCTGTGGATGGATTCATCCAGCAGTTCATGTCTCCAACAATGAATGAGTCAGGGAGTAGCAGAAGGGAATTGACTGCCGAGAAGAATTCCTGACATTCTCGCACACAGGTTGGGGTGTAAATGTTAATGACAGTGTGCACTTCATTATCCCATGAAAAGGTGACAACAAGGACGCGGCCATTAGGTATGATTGTAACGAAGTAAATTTAAAAACTACAGTTCACATGAACAAGCACCCCATAGTGTTCAGACCAAAAGGAGAAGGAAGGGAGGAGCATGGTTTTCCATGATTCCTCAGTACCGTGCAGACAGTGGGTTTCCTGAATGGCCAGGATGTCCACAGGTAAATTATTTTTTATAGTTACTCTGTTTCCTAGCACAGGACAGTGAGGCCTTGAGTCCAGCGATGTTCACCATCCCTAAAGTAAAGGCTCCCCCATCACACCTTAGGTGTGAGGGAAGGGCTGCCCATGCCTTTAGCCTTCTCTTTTTCAGCATTTCACTGTGCTGCAGCACGGGTATTCAATGCTATGAAGTATGTGTCAGAGTGGTTAGCTTTAGTAGTGGGGTTCACGTTGGCTTTTGCCTTAGCTTTTTCCCTGCTGTGGGATGAGTTTTTTGTGGTGTGTGCATTTGCAGTACACCAATGCTTGGAGGTGAAATTTTGGCTGGGGTTATTGTTGAGTGACTCAGTCCCAATTGATGCTTGGGTGCATTAGTCAGGTGAAACCTATTTGCCCATCAGGTGATCAGCTTGGGTGGCCCAATCAGCTTGGGCGTCCCAATCTAATTGGTTGAGGGATTCACGAGCTGCTTCCACTGTGAAGTCTCAATGTCCTCCTGGAGCTGGGCTGGTGGGATTGCAGATCCAGTCTTGGCCAAATCCTTGGCTGCCGCCTTGTGGGTCTGTTTGGTCTTTTCCGCTCCTGTGGGGACACTGGCTTCACTAGAATGTAGCAGCCTTGCGCTCCCCACGGGAAGGCATCAGTGTCTAGTGCCAGTTCATAGTGGGCTTCAGCACCGCATATTGTTTCTGAGAGAATTTCATGTTGAGTAATGCCCTCTTTGGAGGGGCAGGTGTGGGCCTTTTGGCCAAAAGCGTGACAGAATGTGCAGATGGGAGGTGCGCTATCCACTGTGACCCTGAATGGATGGGTGTTTTGCCCATTGATTTTGACAAAGCAGTGTGTGGGATTTGGGTCAAGTCCTCCACTATCCCTATGGATGAGGAGAGAACAGCGATTGCTTTGCTTGTGTACAGGTTTGGCATTAGCATAAAGTGCTGCATTTCAAAGGATTGTATTTCTCTGTATATGGCGAGCCCAGCCTTCAGGTGGTGCTCTAGCACGGTGCACTTGACCAATGTGGGTAGGAAGTTGAAAGTCACAAAAATTTGATTAAATTTAGTCCAGCGGGTGCGCTTCGTTTTGACTACCTGTTGACCATCTGGGAGGTCTACTACTATGCGCACTTTTGCATCTTCATTCACCACTTCCTATTTTTTGAAGTTAATATCCAGCCAACCGCGTGGCATGGAGTGGGGTACAACGTACACCGCATTCAGGAAATGTGTGTGTACATCTCCACAAAACATCTCCCAAAGCGCCATTTGCTGAATATCTAGAAAAACATGCACCCTGTGTTCCACCAACAATAGTGGTTGGGAGTGCGGCATATTAATGAACTGGTTGCAGCGCACTTGCCAAGACAAAATTTCCAGGGAAATGGTAACCGCCAGTTTTTTCTTACTTCTTTTATCTATTCAACCAGACTTGCTGGGGGTTTACAAAATTTGGTTGATGTGGGGCCAACACCTGTGCCCTTAACTTTACTCGCCCAACTGCTCCCTGACATTGGGCGCCAACTAATCTCCTTGATGAGATTATCAAACTTTACCTAGACTTGAATTGAAATTGTTGCAAAAGTGTTTGCAACGAGAGAGAAAAAGTTGTGTCCACTATCAAGCAGCTACTTTAATTCTGGGAGCTCTGCTATTGTAATGGATCAGATAACCTCCAGCCTTAATGAAGTGTGACTAAATACAAAATCAATTATAATACACCATGTCTACTATAAAAATAGATTAAATTTATGTACAACTTTAATCAACAGGTATTACAACTATATAGAATTATACTCAAATTTTGTGATTGGCTAACCAAGTAGAGGCTTACTTCCATTTATCTCTACCAGGCCCTAGTGGTCCAACCAGGCCACCAGATCCAAATGAAAATTATGATTCTACTGGATTATATGGGACCTTTAAAGAAAAGGAACTCATGGGCCACCAGAATCAATGGGACCTTCCAGGCCTAGAGACTCAATTAAACCCATGGGTCTCAAGGCCTTATAGGATATACTGGTTTAAAAGGCTTCCTGGGACACATGGACCACCTGAATTCTTTAGATTCAAAAATGAGAATAAAAATCAATCTTAATGGCATTTCACATTTTTTGAGATATTAGACTAATTAGAATCTCAGCTTAAAGAAGTAGCATAAGGTATTAGAGTTGTTTTAATTGAAAATCCTCTTAACAATTATGTAGCAATATAATTTGGTTCTAGTGAGTCTTTTCCCTATAATGTTGTCCAAATTGCTAGTGTTTTGCTTTTATAAATGAGATCTTTATTGAGCTATACATTATTTTAAATTTATTGCAGGGGAAGCCTGACCATGGGACGGACACTTCCGAATATGACTCAGGACAGATAAACTTAGTACCGGGGGAGGCACCCCAGAGAAGTGATGCTATCTCTTGTTGCCAGCGGGAACACCACTTATGGGGAGGGGGAGGGAACGTGTGAAGGGGCCGTAGCCACTATTGAGCACGTGTGGAGGAAGGGGTCTGATTTGATGAACCAGACTGGGAACCAGGAGGAGACCAGCTGTTGGCGACGCGGTGGGAGGTATCCAAACATCCATGCTTGAAAGTGGTCCACCAAATGAGACCATAATCTGTGGACAATTTCTGGGAGGGTGGGGGTGGAGCCTGCAATGGCATCTAAGACAATCGTGTGTATGGTCCACATGGCGATTGCAACCACCAGAGCATGGAGGGAGGGTGGAAGGGGAGGCCATTGATAGAGCAAACATATCTCTTGACAGACTGAAGGGATGCATTTGATCCTGGCCCAGCAGACGTTGAACTTCACGCCATATCACTTTAGAGGTGGGGCACTTCTCCAGGCGGTGGAACAGCGTTCCATACTGGCCACAAATGACGCAGGATGAGTGTAAAGCGTTAGAGCGCTCAGCTGTATGATACACCCGCCTCAGGAAGCGCCATACATGGGAGCAGACTTGAGGGTGCAACAGAGGGTGATGTACATATTTCCAGATTGTTTTTGGGTCTCAATGGAATAAGGGATGTCCATCATGTCCAGGTAGTCCACCCTGGATAGGACATGGGGCCAAATGGGGATCACGCCATCATGGATGGGTAGCCCTTGTACCTCTTGTGTGAACTGAGGAAAGGGCGGCCTCTTTGGGTTGTATGTCCGCTAATACAAATTCTCCACTCTGCGCTCCGCATGGAGAGTATGATTCGTTTGTAGTGGGTTTTTGTCCCATGAGGACCTGTGGCCAATGTGTGTGATGCGAGGTATTTCATCAGGGAGTGGGGGTTTGATGGATTGTTGAGGCCCAAGGCTCAGGAGAAGTTGGAGCGGGCTGCACGGGACCAGTGTTGGGATGGGAGTGTAGTAGCGGTGACGGCCGCGATCCAAGTGCCCAGGATCTTGGCAGCATGGGCTTTGAAGTCAAGCAGGCCCATGCCACCATGATGATGAGGGCCAAACATGACCTCTAGCCGCACTGGTGGAGGGCGGCCTGACCAAAGCCATCCTTACAGCAAGGCATACAAGGATTTGAAAGAGCTTGGGGAGAAGGGGATGGCGTGGGCTCTGAACCAGACTTTGGATAGGAGCATAGAGTTGGCTAAAACAACCCTGCCAGTAAGGGAAGTAGGGTGGGCTCTGAGAGAGGCGATTCGCTTCGTCACGTTGTCCAGAATATGGCACTCCATTACTGCTGACGCGTATCCGCCTGCCTCCATCCACATGCTCATATGGCGCACCAGTCCTGTGGTAGGACGTGGCACGAAGGGGAGCACCAGTGAAGCGGTGTGTGTTGAGTTAGTAAGGCGTGGACGTGGGTGAGCAGATGGGCCAGGTTGGGAACTAATTGCTGGGGCCCAGCAGTTCTGAAACCGACCAAGGAGGATGATTTCAGTTTTGGAGGCGTTCAGTGCCGCGATGCTTACCTGGGAATATTCCTGGATGAGAGCTTCAAGTGCGCGTGCATCTTGATTATTAGACACCCCAACCACACAATCATCTGCGAACGCCAATATCTTGACTGGGGCTTGGCCTGGCACATGGACCCCAGTGAGTTGGGCATTCACATTTCGCAGTAGTGGGTCAAGGCTGAAGTTGTATAAGGGTGGGCTGAGGGGGTCCCCTTGTCGCAAGCCCCTTTGAGGGCGGACTACTTCCATTAGGAAGCCAGGGCCACGCACTGCCATTGTTGCAGATTCCATGAGCAGCATCACCCAGTTGATGAAGCGAGGGGGTAGGCGTAATTGATGGAGGCAGGCCCTTAGGTATTGCCAGTTTACTCTATCATAGGCCTTTTGTTGGTCCAAGAATACAAGTGCCCCAGAGGCTGTGGACTGACATACATTAGCCACAGAGTGCACGTTATCCCAAATCGACCTTCTGGGGATGAAACCAAATTGTTCTGGGGAGATGGTGGCAGATGCTACAGTCCCTAATCGGTTAGCCATAATTTTTGTTAAAATTTTGGTGTCTGTGTTTGTTAGAGAAATGGGCGCCAGTTATCTAAGTCAAGCTTATCCCCTTTTCTTAAAGAGTGTGACGGTGAAGGCCTCTTGTCCTCCTGGTAGGAGGCGCGTTTCCAGAAGGCCCTGGTTAAGTGAGGTAAGCAGTAGTGGGGATATATATTTGAAGTACTTTTTGTAGAACTCATATGGAATGCCATATGGGCCTGGGCATTTTTGGTTTGGCGCACCGCGAATGGCTGTCCATAATTTGTTTGGAGTGATTAAATTCATTATTTACAGGTATTGGAGAACGGTGCAGATATGAGCTCAGTCAAGAAATTCCGCCACTTTGGCTGGCTGAACTGGTTCAGCTCAGTATAACTTGGAGTAATATTTTTGCATTTCAATTGCCACTTCAGCCAGTGTATCCACAATAGAATTATCCGATCTTCACACCTGTGTGCAGGCCACGCTTTGACGTAATGCGAAAAAAAATTTTAAAGAAATATGCGGTGCACTTGTCACCTTTTGTGATGCATGTGGCCCTGTATTGAACACAAACCCGATGTTTGTGTTGCCTTTCAAGTGCATTGAGGTGGGCGGCTGCCTCCGCCCACTTACAGCCCCATGCAGGGCTGTATCCTGTAGCTGGAATGTTGGACTCCAAGTGTGCCAATTCTGCCAGAGCGCGCGAGATTACTGCTGATGTGGCACGTGAGCATCTGGAGAGAGATGGCGAGAGTGGCAGATGGTGTCCTCTTTGAAAGTTGCCCATGTGGAAATAGGGTCCGCGCAAAATGGTGCAACAAACTTTTTTGCTGAAGTTGCTTCTTCCACCCATGTGGAAAATCCTAGCGACGTGAGCTCGGGGGGCGGATTTTGCACCCAATGTGGGGCCTTAGCAACTGTGACAGGTAGGTGGTAGGTTATTGAGACCAGTCGGTGGTTGGAGAATTCCATTTTCGTTGTTTTGAAGTGGGATTTGTGGGGTTGGAATTTTGCCAGCATTAGAATAAGGTTGATGCAGGTCATGGACCTTAATTGGCCGTTGTGGACGTGGGGATGCATCATGTTTTTGAGCAGTGGGGCATGTCATGGTAGCGTATCCATTAACCCAAGGGTGGCCTTTAGAACGCGTAGTTCTATGTGACCCTGTGGGGCGTGGGGTGAGGGAGGCCACCGGTCCATTGGTGAGGTAAGCCAACAGTTCATATCACCGACTAGGAAAGGATCAGGGGGTAGCGGGAAAGATTTGACCAATGAGAAAAAAACCCCAACACTCGTGTGCACTGTTTGGGGCATAGATGTTGATGATTGCATGTGCTACGTCAGCCCACGAGAAGGTGATGACAAGCACTCAGCCATTTAGGAATGTTTCTGAGGATACAAAATTTGAAAAAATTATTTTTCTGAATTAGCACCCCACAGTGCTTTGACCAAAAGGATAGGGATGGGAGGAGCATTGTTTTACAAGTTTCCTTGGAACCTTGTGGACAGTGGGACTCCTGGATGGCCAGGATATCCACGGGTAAATTGTGTTGTAAAAAACTCAGTTTCCTAGCCCAGGATGGGGAGGCCTTGAGTCCAGCAATATTCAATGTCCCTAAAGTGAAGGTTTCCCCCATCGCACCTTAGGTGCGAGGGGGTGGGCCCCCAGGCCCACCAGCCTCTTCTAGGTCCCCACAGGCTTTTACAGCAGCGCGGGTGTTAGCAGCAATGCTATTGGAGTTTTTGTTAATTTTTGCAGAAAGAGTCATGTTGGCTTTGGCCTTCACTTTTGTTTTCCTGACGTCAGACGAATTTTTTGTGGTGCGGATGAGTTCGTTGCACTGTTGAGCGGGTCAAAAAAATTTCAGTTGGGATAGGTCCCAAGTCAGTTTTGACCAGAGCTTGGGTGCAACGATTGGGTGAGATCGAGTCTCCCATCGGATCCTCAGATTAAGTGGCCCACTCAGCATGGGCTTCCCAATCTGATTGGTTGATGGATTCCCAAGTTGCTTCTGCCGTGAAGGTTTCCATGTCCTCGTGGCGTTGTGAGTGTGGGATAGTGGTGGTGGCCTTGGCAATTTCCTTTGGCCGCGGCCCTATGGGCCTGCTTGGCCTTCTTCCATTCTTGTGGGGAGATAGGCTTTACCAATAGGTAGCAGCCTTGTGCTCCCCACGGAAAGCCTCTTTGGTGCTTGCGGTTGGTTCATAGTGCACCTCTCCATTGGCCATCGCCGCCAAGGGGTGCTCTTGGAATGTGACGCCCTCCTTGATGGGGCATGCATGCGCCTTATGGCCAAATGTGTCACAGTGGGTGCAAATGGGGGGCGCGCTGTCCACAGTCACCCAGAATGGGTGTGTGGTATGCCCTGCAATATCAATAAAAGTGGAGTGCGGATCTGGGTTAGGTCCTTCACGATCTCCTCAGTTGGGGTCAGAACTGTGATGGCTTTGCCGGTGCACAGGTGTGGCATCAGCATGAAGCATTGCATTTCAAAAGATTGTATTTCGCCATATATGGCGAGACCATCTTTCAGGTGTTGTTCCAAAGTGTCACGTTTTACTGTAGTAGGCAAAAAGTCAAACGTGAGGAAAATTTGGTATGATTTTGTCCATCTGGTGCGTTTGGTTTTGATGACCCGTTGCCCTTCAGGGAGGTTGACCATTATGCGCACCACTGCAGCTTCATCTGCTGCTTTTTTGCTTTTGAAACCTAGGTCCAGCCAACTGCATGACATGGAGTGAGGTGCAACGTACACCGCGGTCAGGATAATTTTGTGTACATCTTCACAAAATTTTTCCCATAAGGCTGTTTTTTGGATGTCCAGATACATGCGGACTCTGAATTCCACTGACGAAAGTGGTTGGGAGTGTGGCGTGTTGATGTACTGGTTGCATCATGCTTGCCATGCGAGTATCTCTGGGTAAATTGTGACCACCGTTTTTTTAAGCTTTTTGCCTATTCCGCCAGATTCTCCGGGGCGTTTTCAAACGTTAGAGGCCGCGGGCCTTCCACCTGCTCCTCTTACCTTGCTTGCTAACTGCTCCCTGACATGGGCGCAGACTAATCTCCTCTGTGAGATTATCAAACTAGATTCAGTCTTGAATTGAATAGGTTGCAAAAGTGTTTGCAACGAGAAAGAAAAACCTCTTTATTGAGCTATATATAATGTAAAATTTGAAGACCTGGAGCTTACTTAATGATCACTGAAATAAGAGTTAGCTGTGCAAAAACTCATACAACAATTATAGGATCATATAGTTTAAAAGCCTTAGAATTTTGGTATCAGTTTATTTGAATCTCTAGGATGATATTAATAGTGCGCAACTCAGTTTGATCAATCAGATACCCTGTATATCCTTCCAAAGAATCTTCTGAGCCTATAGTGGCTAAAACCCATGAGTTAATTTTTTACCAACCTATGTTCATATTACTGTTTTTAGAAATTCTTTCAAGAAAACGTTTGTTCTGGAGAAGAGACTATGAGTTCCTTATATACCTTTATATAATTTTAGAAGAGGGCACGGATAGACAAAGAAATAAAGTGCATATCCAAATGTTATAGTAAAGTACCCAGGAAAAAGTAATTCCTATATTATAGTTCTGCACAACTTAAATAAATTGTGAGAGTCAATGATAAAAGAGTTTGGAAATAATAAAATTATGTTCATCCAAAATAAGCATACTTAGCAATTCAGTCAAAAAGAAATTGTCTATTGTATTTGCATATTATATCTATTATAGGACATAAATGTTAGCATCTAGTTACAAAATCAAGCTAGAGGACGCCATCTCTATTCCAATTTCTGACTTACCTTATAGCCCATAAAAGAAGTTACATATGAAATTTTTGAAACGTAACCTTACCAGAATACCAGATATAAAAGAAACTAATTTATTTTCCTTCTGACTGTTAAAAATATAAAGCCTGGTTCCTCTACCATGAAACCTCATGTTCATTCCATCTCACCCATAAAAAGAAAAGGAAAAAATAATGTGCTCTGTACTAATTGTAATGGGCGTTATCATACAATGAATATTATCTTAGAAGAAGAGCATATGAGGCTGAAAAAGTGCAGTTGGCATAAAATAATAGTCTCTTCATGTTCCATCTAGTACTAAAAAAAGAGTCTCTTCATGTTGACCTTCCTACTAAGCTCAAATTAATAAAGCACTTATTATGGCTCTTGGAAGCCAATCTGTTCCTATTTCAGTACAATAAGCCAATGATGACCCTGAGTTCACTAGCAACAATAAATAACGGGGATCTGACTGCTCTTGTTTTGCATATGCTTATAGTTCTACACAGATGAGAACATCTTTTATGACTTTGCCTTCACAATCTCAAAGTGTTATTATCCACAATGAAGTACAAGTATACAAGGCCAAAATCTTATTATAACAATACTGGGTCCCCTGTTAACTTTACTCTTACAAAACTCATGGATTAAATCAAGGCTGCTCCTTTATTACCCCATGTAAATGAATATAATACCTCAGGACCCCATAGCACTGAACTCTTAAGGAATATTCATCTTTGCAATTTGTTTTAGAGAGATACCTCTTTCTTCCCTGCTATAGCGTTAAAAACCCAAAGCTATAATTATTATTGAGGACTCAATTTTGAAAAGATTGTTTGAGAATCATTAATATGCCAGATACCTTTATTCTCTTACTAGGCTATCAACTTCTCCTTGCTTTTAAGCTTCCAGAAGCTATAGATGAGAAGTTATAATGATAAATCTGCTTACTTATAGATGTCCAAAAACATCTTCTTGAGTATCAGCTTTTTGGAACTAGGATTAGATTACCTCCTCCTACGGAAGATCTCTAAGAGGACATGTCTTTACATTATCCCAGGAAGCTCAGTTTCCTTCCTCGTTTAAATTGTTGCAGATAAAAACAAGTTTTTATATCAGATGGTCACATCTTAGAGATCAAAAAATTGGATATTTTATTGGTCAAGGAGTTGATTGCTTGCCCTAGAATATTATACTTGCCTACACTGGTACTATACCCATCCTGTTAGCCAACATGCTGTCCAAAAGTTGAGTTTTTGGGCGCATTACTCCAATATATTTTTGTCAGCCTTTTACCAGCTTCCGTTTTAGATGGGGAGAAAGAATTTAGGACCTTACAAAATCTTGGCCTGGAAGATACTTTTACCATTTCATCTATTAAGCATAAGATTGGGTATACTTGACATCTTCTTAACATGATAAAGTGGAGAAGCTATTATAGAGTATGCCTTTATATTCTCCACTGAAACACATGACTTTAGAAATAGGGAGGAAGCAAGATATCAGTGGACACTGGGGATGTTGCTCCTCTAAGCACCTAAACCCTTTAAGAAATCAAAAGTAGAAATGGCTTAAGTGGCTGTCAAGTTTAAACAATTGCTTGAGGCTGGAATATTAAATCCATCTCTCAGTCCATTGGCATCAACTGTATTGCTTTTCAAAATAGAATGATGGGTACATCAAATAGTCTTATCTTATTGAAATCTGAAATAAGTAACTAAAAAGGACAGTTACCTTCTTCCTTACATGGATAATTCAGTCAAGCTACAGTCTGACTCTATATACTTCTCTGCCTTGAGTTTAGAGAGTGGATAATGGCAGATACCTCTTCAGCCAGAGGATCAATAAAATGCTTTTTGATATCCAAAGATGGATTATCTGAGCCCACTAGCATAAAATAAATGTTATGCGATATAAGTCACCTTCAGCAAGCCATAGATGGAATTCTGGGTGATGTGAAGATGTCCTGTGTCCTCTTCTATTTGTATGAAATTATTGCTTTCTTGTATTCCTTCAACACCCATATTGACCATTTATGAAAATCTTTTGAGTGTCTCTGAAGATATTCCCTTAAGTTTAAGACTTCCAAGTGCGCTTTTATAAAAAAGAATTTAGTTCTTAGGCCATCATTTTACCCAATACAGAACTAATCGCTTCTGGATAAAGAATTTATTATCAAGAAGAAGACCCCAAAGAGCTTGCGTGATACTCAAGATTTTCAAAGAATGGTGGGATAGCACTGGAAATTTACCACACATTTTGATGAAGTTAGTATGCCCCTGATGTATCTGTTACATATAGATGTGCCTTACCAATTTAATTAGAAATAGCAATAATCATATGACACCCTTCAGAAAATTTTTAACAATCTTAATGTTATTAGTTCACCCACAATTCAATAAATTTTTTGTTGGCCAATGCTAGTGAAATGGCCATAGGAGCTATATTGGCCCAGATTGATGCTCAACAAGTTGATCATCTGGCTGCCTATTATAGTGAGACTCTGATAGAAGTGAAAAGGAATTATAATGTGACTGAGAGTAAGTGCCTAGCTGTTATACTAGCTATTAATAGTCTTCTCTCTTTTTTTATGGGATACATTTTATAATCATTAATTATCAATTATCATAACGTTTCTTAAACTTTTCTTTCTTGTTGCAAACACTTTTGCAACCCATTCAATTCAATACTAAATCTAGTTTGATAATCTCATAGAGGGGATTAGTCTGCGCCCATGTCTGGGAGCAGTTGGGCAAGCAAGGCAAGAGGAGCAGGCGGAAGGCCCGCGGCCTCTAACGTTCGAAAACGCCCCAAAGAATCTGGCGGAATAGACAAAAAGCTTAAAAAACCAGCGGTCACAATTTCCCCAGAGATACTCGCGTGGCAAGCACGATGCAACCAGTACATCAATACGCCACATTCCCAGCCACTTTCATCGGTGGAATTCAGAGTCCGTGTGTATCTGGACATCCAAAAAATGGCCCTATGGGAAAAATTTTGTGAAGATGTACACAAAATTTTCCCGACCGCGGTGTACGTTGCACCTCACTTCATGTCACGCAGTTGGCTGGACCTAGGTTTTGAAAGCAAAATAGCAGCAGACGAGGCTGCAGCAGTGCGCATAGTGGTCAACCTCCCCAAAGGGCAACAGGTCGTCAAAACTAAATGCACCAGATGGACAAAATCAAACCAAATTTTCCTCATGTTTGACTTTTTGCCTACTACAGTAAAACGTGACATTTTAGAGCAACACCTGAAAGATGGTCTCGCCATATATGGTGAAATACAATCTTTCAAAATGCGACATTTCACGTTGATGCCACACCTGTGCACCGGCAAAGCCATTGCAGTTCTGACACCAACTGAGGAGATCGTGAAGGACCTAACCCAGATCCCGCACTCCACCTTTATTGATATTGCTGGGCACACCACCCACCCATTCCGGGTAACCGTGGACAGCGCGCCCCCCATTTGCACCCACTGTGACGCATTTGGCCATAAGGCACATGTGTGCCCCATCAAAGAGGGCGTCACATTCCAAGAGCACCCCTCAGCAGCCATGGCCAGCGGAGAGGCGCACTACAAACCAACCGCAAGCACCAAGGAGGCTTTCCCATGGGGAGCACAAGGCTGCTACCTATTGGTAAAGCCCATCTCCCCGCAGGAGCGGAAGAAGGCCAAGCAGGCCCATAGGACCACGGCCAAGGAAGCGGCCAAGGTCACCACCACCATCCCACACTCACAACACCAGGAGGACATGGAGACCTTTGCGGCGGAAGCAACTTGGGAATCCATCTTCAATCAGATTGAGAGGCCCATGCCAAACGGGCCACTCAATCTGAGGATCTGTTGGGAGATTCAATCTCACCCAATCGCTGCACCCAAGCCCTGGTCAAAACTGACTTGGGACCTATCCCAACTGAAAAATTTTTTTGCCCCACTCAACGGTGCACCAAATTTATCCGCACCGCAAAAAATTCGTCTGACGTCGGGAAAACAAAAAGTGAAGGCCAAAGCCAACACGACTCTTTCTGCAAAAATTAACAAAAACCCCAATAGCATTGCTGCTAATACCTGCACTGCTGTGAAAGCCCGTGGGGACCTGGAAGAGGCTGGTGGGCCCGGGGGCCCACCCTGCACCTAAGGTGCAATGGGGGAAACCTTCATTCTAGGGATGCTGAATATCACCAGACTCAAGGCCTCCCCGTCACGGGCTAGGAAACTGAGTTTTTTACAAAAAATTTACCCGTGGTTATCCTGGCCATCCAGGAAACCCACTGTCCACGAGGTTCCGAGGAAGCTTGGAAAACAATGCTCCTACCATCCCTACCCTTTTGGTCGAAGCACTGTGGGGTGCTAATTCGGAAAAACAATTTTTCAAATTTACATCTTCAGAAACATTCCTAAATGACCAAGTGCTCATTGTCACCTTCTCATGGGCTGATGTTACACACACAATCGTCAACATTTACGCCCCAAATGGTGCATAAGAGCGTCAGGAATTTTTCTCATTGGTTAAATCCCTCCCGCTACCCCCAAATTCTTTCCTAATTGGTGACATGAACTGTTGGCTAACCTCACCAATGGACCGGTGGCCGCCCTCACCCCATGCCCCACAGGGTCACATAGAACTATGCATTCTAAAAGCCACCCTTGGGTTAATGGATGCACTGCCACGACATGCCCCACTGCTCAAAAACATGACATGTCCCCACATCCACAATGGCCAAATAAGGTCCATGACCCACATTGACCTTATTCTAGCGCCGGCGAAATTCCAACCCCACATCTCCCACTTCAAAACAACGAAAATAGAATTCTCCAACCACTGAATGGTCTCAATAACCTACCACCTACCTGTCACAGTTGCAAAGGCCCCACATTGGTGCAAAATCTGCCCCCTCAGAACTCGCGTCACCAGGATTTTCCACGTGGGTGGAAGAGGCAACTTTGGCAAAATTGTTTATTGCACCATTTTGCGCGGACCCCATTTCCACATGGGCAACTTTCAAAGAAGACACCATCCACCACTATCGCCATCTCTCATCCAGACGCTCACAAGCCATATCAGCGGTTATATCGTGCATGCTGGCGGAATTGGCCCACTTGGAGTCCAACATTCCAGCCTCAGGATATAGCCCTGCATGGGGCCAGAAGTGGGCGGAGGCAGCAGCCCACCTCAACGCACTTGAAAGGCAACACAAACATCAGGTTTGTGTCCAATACAGGGCCACACGCATCACTAAAGGTGACAAGTGCACCACATACTTCTTTAAAATTTTTTTCGCACCACGCCAGAGCGTGGCCTGCACACAGGTGTGAAGATCGGATAATTCTATTGTGGACACACCGGCTGAAGTGGCAATCGAAATGTAAAGATATTACTCCGAGTTATACCAAGCTGAACCAATTCAGCTGGCCAAAATGGCGAATTTCTTGACAGAGCTCATATCCGCACCATTTTCTGATACCCAGAAATAATGAATTTAATTACTCCGAATGAATTATGGACTACCATTCGCGGTGCACCAAACCAAAAATGCCCAGGCCCAGATGGTATTCCATATGAGTTCTACAAAAAATATTTTAAATATATATCCCCATTGCTGCTAGCCTCACTCAACAAAAGCCTGTTGGAAATGTGCCTCCTACCAGGAGGACATGAGGCCTTTACAGTCACACTCTTCAAGAAAGGGGATAGGCTAGACTTAGCCAACTGGCGCCCCATTTCTCTAACAAACACAGACACCAAAATTTTAACCAAAATCATGGCTAACCATTTAGGGACTGTAGCATCTGCCACCATCTCTCCAGAACAATTTGGTTTCATCCCCAGAAGGTCAATTTGGGATAACGTGCACTCTGTGGCTAATGTGTGTCAGTCCACAGCCTCTGGGGCACTTGTATTCTTGGACCAACAAAAGGCCTATGATAGAGTAAACTGGGAATACCTGAGGGCCTGCCTCCAACAATTCCGCCTACCTCCCCGCTTCATTAACTGGGTGATGCTGCTCACGGAATCTGCAACAATGGCAGTGCGCGGCCCAGGTTTCCTAACGGAAGTAGTCCATCCTCAAAGGGGCCTGCGACAAGGGGACCCCCTGAGCCCACTCTTATACAACTTCAGCCTTGACCTACTACTGCGAAATGTGAATGCCCAACTCACTGGGGTCCATGTGCCAGGCCAAACCCCAGTCAAGATGATGGCATTTGCAGATGATTGCGTGGTGGGGGTGTCTAATAACAAAGATGCACGCGCGCTTGAATCCCTCATCCAGGAATATTCCCGGGTAAGCAACGCGGCACTGAACGCCTCCAAAACCGAAATCATCCTCCTTGGTCAGTTTCAGAACTGCTGGGCCCCAGCAAGTAGTTCCCAACCCAGCCCATCTGCTCGCCCACGTCCACGCCTTACTAACTCAAAATACACCGCTCCATTGGTGCTCCCCTTTGCGCCACGACCTACCATAGGACCGGTACGCCATCTGGGCGTGTGGTTGGAGGCAGGAGGATACGCGTCAGCAGTAGTGGAGTGCCATATACTGGACAACGTGACGAAGCGAATCGCCTCTCCCAGAGCCCACCCTACTACCCTCACTGGCAGGGTTGTTCTTGCCAACTCTATGCTCCTATCCAAAGTCTGGTTCAGAGCCCACGCCATCCCCTTCTCCCCCAGCGTCTTCAAATCCCTGTATGCTTTGCTACAAGGTTGGCTTTGGTCAGGCCGCCCTCCACCAGTACGGCTAGAGGTCATGTTTGGCCCTCATCATCATGGTGGCATGGGCCTACTTGACTTCAAAGCCCATGCCGCCAAGATCCTGGGCACCTGGATTGCGGCTGTCACTGCTCCTACACTCCCATCCCAACACTGGTCCTACGCGGCCCGCTCCAACTTCTCCTGAGCCTTGGGCCTCAACAATCCATCAAACCCCCACTCCCTGATGAAATACCTCGCATCACACACATCAGCCACAGGTCCTCACGGGACCAAAACCCACTACAAATGAATCCTACTCTCCATGCGAAGCACAGAGTGGAGAATTCGTATTAGTGGACATACAACCCGAAGAGGCCGCCCCTCTCCTCAGTTCACACAAGAGGTACAGGGGCTACCCATCCATGATGGCGTGATCCCCATTCGACCCCAAGTCCTATCCAGGGTGGACTACCTGGACATGATGGACATCCCTTATTCCACTGAGACCCAAAAGACTATCTGGAAATACGCACACCATCCTCTGTTGCAGCCTCAAGTCCGTTCCCATGTGTGGCGCTGCCTGAGGCGGGTGTATCATACAGCTGAGCGTTAATGCTTTACACTCATCCTGTGTCGTGTGTGGCCAGTATGGAACACTGTTTCACCGCCTGGAGAAGTGCCCCACCTCTAAAGTGATATGGCGTGAAGTTCAACGTCTGCTAGGCCAGGATCAAACACATCCCTTAAGTCTGTCAAGAGATATGTTTGCTTCATCAATGGCCTCCTCCCTCCCTCCCTCCCTCATGCTCTGGTGGTTGCAATCGCCATGTGGACTATCCACACGATTGTCTTGGATGCCATATGCTGGATCCATCCCCACCCTCCCTGAAGCTGTCCACAGATTCCTGTCTCATTTGGTGGATCACTTTCAAGCGTGGATGTTTGGATATCCCACCACATCGCCGACAGCTGGTCTCCTCCTGGTTCCCAGTCTGGTTCATCAAATCAGACCCCTTCCTCCACACGTGCTCAATAGTGGCTACGCCCCCTATACACTTTCCCTCCCCCTTCCCATAAGTGGCGTTCCCGCTGGCAACAAGAGATAGCATCGCTTCTCTGGGGTGCCTCCCCTGGTACTAAGTTTTGTCTCGTCTGAGTCATATTCAGAAGTGCCCGTCTCATGGTCGGCCTTCCCCGCAATAAATTTAAAAATTTAAATCATAACGTTTCTTCAGCAAGTAAAGGATCATTGTAAGGCTTTCTAGTTGGGTTTCATGCCTTTAAAACTAAACTTTTACTTTTTTACATTGGACTGATGCTATCCATAAGATGCTGATGGGCTATCTTGCATGCCTATTCTAACCTTTTTGCTGACAAAGAATTCATATATGACCTTATTGCATGGCCTGATATTTGGCCCTTAGAGTTTTCTGAGGTTCAAAAGGAACTTAAACTCAACACTGAGAATACTCAGGTTTGAGAATTAAGTTATAAATAGTTGGGAAAGAAATGGCTGCCATATACCCGTTCATATTCTAGGACTAGTGCAATTTTTCAAGGGCATTCATCTGTAGGACATGGTGCATTAGGGAAGACTTACTAATAATTATATGATCATTACACTGAGAGAATAAGATAGAATTTATAAATGAATTTCTGGAGTCTTGTATGACATGCAGGCATCAGGAAAAACCAAATTAAGAATTTAACATCAGGAAAACTTTTTTTTTCTCGTTGCAAACACTTTTGCAACCCATTCAATTCAAGACTAAATCTAGTTTGATAAACTCATAGAGGGGATTAGTCTGCGCCCATGTCTGGGAGCAGTTGGGCAAGCAAGGCAAGAGGAGCAGGCGGAAGGCCCGCGGCCTCTAACGTTCGAAAACGCCCCAAAGAATCTGGCAGAATAGAAAAAATCTAAAAAAAAAACCAGCAGTCACAATTTCCCCAGAGATACTCGCGTGGCAAGCACGATGCAACCAGTACATCAATACGCCACATTCCCAGCCACTTTCGTCGGTGGAATTCAAAGTCCGTGTGTATCTGGACATCCAAAAAATGGCCCTATGGGAAAAATTTTGTGAAGATGTACACAAAATTTTCCCGACCGCGGTGTATGTTGCACCTCACTTCATGTCACACAGTTGGCTGGACCTAGGTTTTGAAAGCAAAATAGCAGCAGATGAGGCTGCAGCGGTGCGCGTAGTGGTCGACCTCCCCAAAGGGCAACAGGTCATCAAAACTAAATGCACCAGATGGACAAAATCAAACCAAATTTTACTCACGTTTGACTTTTTGCCTACTACGGTAAAACGTGACATTTTGGAGCAACACCTGAAAGATGGTCTCGCCATATACGGCGAAATACAATCTTTTGAAATGCAACATTTCACGCTGATGCCACACCTGTGCACTGGCAAAGCCATTGCAGTTCTGACCCCAACTGAGGAGATCGCGAAGGACCTAACCCAGATCCCACACTCCACCTTTATGGACATCGCAGGGCACACCACCCACCCATTCCGGGTAACCGTGGACAGCGCGCCCCCCATTTGCACCCAAAGTGATGCATTTGGCCATAAGGCACACGCGTGCCCCATTAAAGAGGGCGTTACATTCCAAGAGCACCCCTTGGCGGCCATGGCCAGCAGAGAGGCGCACTACAAACCAACCGCAAGCACCAAAGAGGCTTTCCCTTGGGGAGCACAAGGCTGCTACCTATTGGTAAAGCCCATCTCCCCGCAGGAGCGGAAGAAGGCCAAGCAGGCCCATAGGACTGCAGCCAAGTAAGCGGCCAAGGTCACCACCACCATCCCACACTCACAACGCCAGGAGGACATTGAGACCTTCGCGGCGGAAGCCACTCGGGAATCCATCACCCAATCAGATTGGGAGGCCCATGCTGAATGGGCCACTCAATCCGAGGATCCAATGGGAGATTCAATCTCACCCAATCGCTGCACCCAAGCCCCAGTTGAAACTGACTTGGGACCTATCCCAATCAAAAAAAAAATTTTTTTTGCCCCACTCGACGGTGCACTGAACTTATCCGCACCGCAAAAAATTCGTCCGACGTCGGAAAAACAAAAAGCAAAGGCCAAAGCCAATGTGACTCTTTCCCAGAAGTTAACAAAAACCCCAATAGCGTTGCTGCTAATACCCGCGCTGCTGTGAAAGCCCGTGGGGACCTGGAAGAGGCTGGTGGGCCAGGGGGCCCCCCCCTCACACCTAAGGTGTGATGGGGGAAACCTTCACTTTAGGGATGCTGAATATCGCCAGACTCAAGGCCTCCACGTCCCGGGCTAGAAAACTGAGTTTTTTACAAAATAATTTACCCGTGGATATCCTGGCCATCCAGGAAACCCACTGTCCATGAGGTTCCAAGGATGCTTAGAAAACAATGCTCCTACCATCCCTATCCTTTTGGTCAAAGCACTGTGGGGTGCTAATTTGGAAAAACAATTTTTTCAAATTTATATCTTCAGAAACATTCCTAAATGACCGAGTGCTCGTTGTCACCTTCTCATGGGCCAATGTTGCACACACAATTGTCAACATTTATGCCCCAAACGGTGCACAAGAGCGTCAGGAATTTTTCTCGTTGGTCAAATCCCTCCCGCTACCCCCCAATTCTTTCCTAATTGGTGACATGAACTGTTGGCTAACCTCACCAACAGACCGGTGGCCGCCCTCACCCCACGCTCCACAGGGTCACGTAGAACTACGCGTTCTAAAAGCCAACCTTGGGTTAATGGATGCGCTGCCACAACATGCCCCACTGCTCAAAAACATGACATGTCCCCACATCCACAACGGCCAATTAAGGTCCATGACCCGCATTGACCTTATTCTAGCGCCAGCGAAATTCCAACCCCACATCTCCCACTTCAAAACAACGAAAATAGAATTCTCCGACCACCAACTGGTCTCAATAACATACCACTTACCCGTCACAGTTGCAAAGGCCCCACATTGGTGCAAAATCTGCCCCCCAGAGCTTGCGTCGCCAGGATTTTCCACATGGGTGGAAGAGGCAACTTTGGAAAAATTGTTTGTTGCACCATTTTGTGCGGACCCCATTTCCACATGGGCAACTTTCAAAAAAGACACCATCCGCCACTATCGCCATCTCTCATCCAGATGCTCATGAGCCACATCAGCGGTTATATCGCGTGCGCTGGCAGAATTGGCCCACTTGGAGTCCAACATTCCAGCCTCAGGATATAGCCCTGCATGGGGCCAGAAGTGGGCGGAGGCAGCAGCCCACCTCAACGCACTTGAAAGGCAACACAAACATCGTGTTTGTGTCCAATACAGGGCCACACGCATCACTAAAGGTGACAAGTGCACCACATACTTCTTTAAAATTTTTTTTCACACCACGCCAGAGCGTGGCCTGCACACAGGTGTGAAGATCGGATAATTCTATCATGGACACACTGGCTGAAGTGGCAATCAAAACGCAAAGATATTACTCCATTTTATACCGAGCCAAACCAATTCAGCTGGCTGAAATGGTGGAATTTCTCACCAGAGCTCATATCTGCACCATTTTCCGATACCCAGAAATAATGAATTTAATTACTCCAAACGAATTATGGACTACCATTCGCGGTGCGCCAAACTGAAAATGCCCAGGCCCAGATGGCAATCCATATGAGTTCTACAAAAAATATTTTAAATATATATCCCCATTGCTGCTAGCCTCACTCAACCAAAGCCTGTTGGAAATGTGCCTCCTACCAGGTAACATGAGGCTTTTACAGTCACACTCTTCAAGAAAGGGGATAGGCTAGACTTAGCCAACTGGCGCCCCATTTCACTAACAAACACAGACACCAAAATTTTAACAAAAATCATGGCTACCCGTTTAGGGACTGTAGCATCTGCCACCATCTCTCCAGAACAATTTGGTTTCATCCCCAGAAGGTCGATTTGGGATAACGTGCACTCTGTGGCTAATGTGTGTCAGTCCACAGCCTCTGGGGCACTTGTATTCTTGGACCAACAAAAGGCCTATGATAGAGTAAACTGGGATTACTTAGGGCCTGCCTCCAACAATTCCGCCTACCTCCCCGCTTCATTAACTGGGTGATGCTGCTCACGGAATCTGCAACAATGGCTGTGCGCGGCCCAGGTTTCCTAACGGATGTAGTCCATCCTCAAAGGGGCCTGCGACAATGGGACCCCTGAGCCCACTCTTATACAACTTCAGCCTTGACCCACTACTGCGAAATGTGAATGCCCAACTCACTGGGGTCCATATGCCAGGCCAAACCCCAGTCAAGATGATGGCATTTGCAGATGATTGTGTGGTGGGGGTGTCTAATAATAAAGGTGCATGTGCGCTTGAAGCCCTCATCCAGGAATATTCCCAGGTAAGCAACGCGGCACTGAACGCCTCCAAAACCGAAATCATCCTCCTTGGTCGGTTTCAGAACTGCTGGGCCCCAGCAAGTAGTTCCCAACCCAGCCCAGCTGCTCGCCCAAGTCCACGCCCTACTAACTCAAAACACACTGCTCCACTGGTGCTCCCTTTGTGCCGCGACCTACCATAGGACCGGTACGCCATCTGGGCGTGTGGTTGGAGGCAGGAGGATACGCGTCAGCAGTAATGGAGGGCCATATACTGGACAACGTGACGAAGCAAATTGCCTCTCTCAGAGCCCACCCTACTACACTCACTGGCAGGGTTGTTCTTGCCAACTCTATGCTCCTATCCAAAGTCTGGTTTGGAGCCCACGCCATCCCCTTCTCCCCAAGCTTCTTCAAATCCCTGTATGCTTTGCTGCAAGGATGGCTTTGGTCAGGCCGCCCTCCACCAGTACGGCTAGAGGTCATGTTTGGCCCTCATCATCATGGTGGCATGGGCCTACTTGACTTCAAAGCCCATGCCGCCAAGATCCTGGGCATCTGGATTGCGGCCGTCACTGCTCCTACACTCCTATCCCAACACTGGTCTTACGTGGCCCGCTCCAACTTCTCCTGAGCCTTGGGCCTCAACAATCCATCAAACCCCCACTCCCTGATGAAATACCTCGCATCACACACATCAGCCACAGGTCCTCACGGGACCAAAACCCACTACAAATGAATCCTACTCTCCTTGTGAAGCGCAGAGTGGAGAATTTGTATTAGTGGACATACCTCCCGAAGAGGCTGCCCCTCTCCTCAGTTCATACAAGAGGTACAGGGGCTACCCATCCATGATGGCGTGATCCCCATTCGACCCTAAATCCTATCCAGGGTGGACTACCTGGACATGATGGACATCCCTTATTCCACTGAGACCCAAAAGACTATCTGGAAATACGCACACCATCCTCTGTTGCAGCCTCAAGTCCGTTCCCATGTGTGGCGCTGCCTGAGGCGGGTGTATCATACAGCTGAGCGCTCTAATGCTTTACACTCATCCTGTGTCGCGTGTGGCCAGTTTTGAACGCTGTTTCATCGCCTGGAGAAGTGCCCCACCTCTAAAGTAATATGGCGCGAAGTCCAACGTCTGCTAGGCCAGGATCAAACACATCCCTTCAGTCTGTCAAGAGATATGTTTGCTTCATCAATGGCCTCTTCCCCTCCCACCCTCCCTTCGTGCTCTGGTGGTTGCAATCGCCATGTGGACTATCCACACGATTGTCTTGGATGCCATCGCCGGATCCATCCCCACCCTCCCTGAAGCTGTCCACAGATTCCGGTCTCATTTGGTGGATCACTTTCAAGCGTGGATGTTTGGATATCTCCCACCACGTCGCCGACAGCTGGTCTCCTCCTGGTTCCCAATCTGGTTCATCAAATCAGACCCCTTCCTCCACACGTGCTCAATAGTGGCTACGCCCCCTACACACGTTCCCTCCCCCTTCCCATAAGTGGCGTTCCCGCTGGCAACAAGAGATAGCATCGCTTCTCTGGGGTGCCTCACCTGGTACTGAGTTTTGTCTCGTCTGAGTCATATTTGGAAGTGTCCATCCCATGGTCGGCCTTCCCCGCAATAAATTTAAATTTAAAAGAATCTAACATCAGGTAGTCACGCCTTCTTTGCTTTTTTATCAAGTGAGTATTATTGCTGTGGGTCCCTTGCCTACTAGTTTGCATGACTGTCAGTCAAACAGCAAGTAAGAATTAGATGATCTTCCAGCCCAGATGCTAGAGCACCTAAATGTCAAACCAGTATACCAAAGGCACTGCTGCTGGTTTGACGGATATGGAACTGGAAAGGAATCTCACCAGGAACTGCTGGTGATCCAGAATCTCATACAGGCACATAATAAAATACCAGATGAATATGGCCATTAACCCCGAGGGGTGCGTGAGGATTGACAGAAAAGGCGGTTTATTTTTTGACATGAAAATAAAATTTTAGGAAAGTTTCTTAATGGAAAAATCAGGAATGAAAAATTGAGCAACAATTTTCTCAGTGCAATGCAACTGATTAAATAATGGTCAATTTAAAGAGGAAACAAGTCAGGATTGGGTCCCTCAAATTTGACCTAACCAGCGAATTGTTTGGGAATGAGGAACAGATAAATTAACTGGGAACTGACATCAAAGAATTTGGCAACAGGCTGAGTCACTGTCAGTTCGACCTCAAACATCCAAACTGAGGCTCAGATATGTTTCTAATGGTTGGCGCAATGGCGTTTGGCCTGACGAGCAGCAGGAATCCCCCAAGGTCACCCCATGTAGGGGCGGTCCCATTTGGTTGGGAATGGGTTCAGGACGCCCAACCCACCCATGCCCAGTTGCTGGACCATTCGTTTGGTCAAGAGTGTTATGTCAGCCGCAATGCCCAATTTGCCAGAAGAAGCCTCAAACCTTCATCAATGGTGTCTAATGCTATTACCTGCCTGTTGGGGATGATCCCCAATGATTTTGAGGGGGGTTGATTTTTTCAACTATAGCATTAGCTGAATCAAAACCATCGGCTATTATGGCCAATGGGGCAGACTTCATCCCTTTCTGACTACATGGAATCTGAATATCAGGCTGACTCCCACTCAATTTTGGGTTGGTCAGTTTCATTTTGGCAATATTAGTGCAGATTTCCCCGATTAACTGTACCAGTTCTGTTGAGGTGAGTGTGGGCACCAGGGGAGGAATTTGAAGGGGATGAGCTGTTACCCAGTGCTCATCTACCACGTGGGCAAGGTCGCCCTAGGTAATGAGGGGTACACCCACCCTCTTCAATACCTTCTTACTTGAGAACAGGAAAAGGGCACAATCAATGGCCAGGGGATGTTCCCTGGGACTTACAATGACTATTATTATATTGTTATAGCCATAGACCATTTTACCTGCGTGGAATCTATCTCTGTACCTACTGCCACTGATAAGTCCATCAACTATTCCTCTTTCAGCATGATTTTACACATCATGGAAGACACGCTGTTATCTGTTAATGGGTTAAACTTTAATTCTTAAGAAATACAAGAAATTAACTGGCTTACTTATTTTAGTTAATCGCAACTTTTTATTCATATGAGTTAAGATGACCTGGGAACAATACTGTACTAATTAATGGCAAAAGGGAGAAATAAAATTAATGGGAAATGAAGATAATCCTGGTAAACCTTCATATGTAACATTTCAATAGGACAGAAACTCCATGACTGACTTGATATTTGCTATCTTTGTTTGGGGAATTGGTATAACTACATTATTTGTAACTACATACTCTTATAAATCTCCCTAAGAACCTGCTACTAAAGATGCTGTGGAAAGAGCTAATAGAACTTTAATATCCATATTACTCAAATTTCTACTGATAACCCTATGAAATGGAATCAATATCTCCCTAGTGCCCTACTGGAATACCAAGTGAGTTATTACCTAATCATAAAGATGTCACCCTTAAAAGATCATATATTGGAGATACCCAATACTACTAACAAGCATACAGCCCCTACTAGGGGCATTTACATCAGCGACAGCTGAATTAACCATCAATTTAGCTGAAAAGATAATCTAATTACAAGGTATGTCCATGGATCTTTATACCAAAAATACTACTGAAAAACCAAACAGTTTCTTCTTTTCATAGTGTCTTACCTGTATATTAACATGGTAATTTAGTTCTCTTTTATCATTTTTAAACAGAAGAATATGTAAATAAGCTGTCAACAATTTGGCATGGTTTTATAGGGTATTATATGATAAAGGGTTAGAATAATCCATTGTAGATCTCACTCAAGGAATTGTAGTTAGTTGAATACATTTACATTTCTCAAGATTTTACATACTTCAAACAGAATACTGATAGTCATTGTCAGGATTCAATGCATTCTTGAATCAACCACAATCTCAATGATGTTGAGATTTTCTCACAAGTCACGAAAACGTTTAACCAAAAAAGACTACTTTTCAGTATGGATGCTTCATCACCCAGTGGTGCTCTTATGTTGCCAAGGTACATCAGCTCTAACTACTCTGAGGAAGGAAGTTATATTATTCAAATGAGGCAAATGATTTACCACTAGCATGCCAAAGGCTCAAGGTGAATCAAAGAGATGCAATGGGTACAACCGTAGGTCTTGCTGAGGTAACACATAAGGATGGGAGAGGTAATGATTATGACAACTCCTTTAAGTTCCTTAGTTTATGGCCTTTGATAGTTGTATCTTGATAACCAGGAAAGGTTTGAGGTGCGCATCGTCATATAGTTTCTTCTAATAGCCAGATTCATAGATTAAACCACTAGTAATATAAATCAGATCAATTTGTTTTGATTTGCACTCAGGTAGTCTTAAGGAAATTTTGTGCTTGCTAGCTGAGATTAAACTGCCGCATGGGATTAAATGTGAAAATGGAAGTAAAAGATTTAATTTTCTAAAACAATGGAGCAGACTCCTAGGGGGTGCTCCAGAAATCTATATAGACAAGTTTTACAAAATGGATTAGTAGTTGTGCGCTCCTTATCCATGGGAGGTGTGACGAAATTGGTGTATTGTTGGGTCATGGTGATCATTTTGCGCTGAACCAGTGTTAGGTCAGTGGAGCAATTTCTTGTCAATTGATTGTGCACAGTGTGCGGTAGATTGTTATATGTATTCAAGAGCGTAATTTCTTAGAACTTCTTTGACTGCCACCAGGTGGATTTTAGCATAACGGAGAGCCCACTTTATAATCAAGTCTAGAATGTGAACGGTGCCATGCTTTACTAAATAAAAGGAAGGAATTTTGAAAAAGCGTCTCAGATGGCATCCAAAGAAAGCTAAAAGGACATTGGAAAGTTATAACGTGGATAAAGTTCAGATAAGATATAAGAACTAACATCAGACTCTGTGAGGGTCTGTAGCTTTTATAGCGAGTGGTGGGGAGGATCAGAGAGAGGTCTAAACTGGGATGACCCTGGAGCTTCAGAGGACACTTTCCAATTAGGTATACTGGGAAATGATATGGCTTTGTGAACCATTAAAAGTTGGCTTAATTCACACAAATCTTAGTAACTAATCTTGGATCAGTCCACATTATAGATGATAGTACAATTCAACGCAAATTAATTGTCCTGGTATGTTTTCTAATCCAGTCACAATTGTAATTTTTAAATGGGTTAAATGATTGGCGTAACCTTAATGTAGATTAAGGGTTTTAAGAGTTTGATCTGTGATCTATTTTGCTACTAATGACTAATATGGCTCTATTAACTTGTTACACATAATTGGTACTTGAGGTGATTTTAAACATTTTATGTAAATTCTTGGGTCACCGGCTGAGAGTGGGATGTGCCCTAGGGTCCTGTTAAAGCCCCTTGGACTTCACTACCTCTCTGCATAGCCCCTCTATCATTTTAAAAGAAATTAGAGGAAAAGGGGGTAAAAAGAAGGATCTATAGGAGCCAGGGCAGTAACCCACTACTTATCTACCACGTAATCTAGGTCGCTCAACCAAAAGAGGTGTTTATTGTCACCTTAGACCTCTTCTTGCGCTGTTAATGATGCTTTTCATGATCTAAGCATAGAGGGTGTGCTTCCAGACTTACATTATCCCTTTCTTTTAAAACAGGAAAGGTCCCTTCGCTTGAGGAATGGACTAGAACGTAATTTTTGTGATTCATGGGAGCTGATGACCAGAATGGCTGCAATTTTTTGAAGAGGACGTGTAAACTCTGGGTAGGATTAATGGAAGTCTTCTACCAGCTGTTTTCAATTCATGCAATCTCTGCACTTACTAGACTGTCCTCATAGGAAGGGTATCCCTCTTAATGCCACAAGGTACTGGACTAACTGATGGGATTTTCTAGAAGCCAGAATTTCTTTCAACTCCACCTCCTGTGAATTCCCAATAATAATAGGCTCATGAGAAGTTAGTCTTTTACGCATGAACAGGGAATCTGAGAAGTGTGAAATATATTGTTGTGCTTCCAGTGCGCCATGATCTTTATAAAAAACTCCATTTCCTAAGTTTTTCTCACCTTCAAAGGCCTTAAGTGGTTGGCAGCCAACTTCTTTGTGGATACTTCATGTGATTCCGTGTGTCCTGCATGACAAGAGAGACAACCTTGATTTTTGACGAAAAGGCAATTCCAGTATGTGAACTTCTTTATAATCCTCTACTGCCTGTAATAGATGACCACATACAGGGTTCTGAGTATCACAGATGGCTGTTATCCAGTCCTCTGAAGCAAGAACCACTGAGAACACATGAGGATAGCGTGAAAGGATGGAATATATTCTAAATTGTCATTAAAAGGGGAAACCTCTTTGGATGAATGAGAGGCGTTGTTATCTGCAAACAACACTAGGGGCAGATCAATGGTCCAGGAATCCTTAGAAGTGGAAGTATAGAAGTTCAGGTACTGATCTAAGACCTGATTAACCCTTTTAATTTTCCTGTCAGACTGGTGATGATATGCAGTAGATGGCAGAAATTGAATCAGAGAAACACCTGGAGTTTATCCAAGCCTGGTCAATGAACTGATGGCCCTGGTTGCTGAAAAACACTATGGTAAAGGCCAAACTTAAAAAGTGCATGAACAACAAACAGAGTTAAAGTTTAAAATGCAGTTATTGGTGTGTGTAGGAAAAAACAATGAAATTTATTAATTTTAGTCAATAAAACCAATAATACATCAAAGTCATTGTAAGATGGAAGATCCATGATAAAGTTGACCAATACTGATGTACAAGGATCTTTCGCCTACTGCAAGGAGTGCAACAGTCCCTTATTTAAGGTTTATCTGACTTTTAGTTGGCGCAAAATATGCAGGTGTCCACCCATGCTGGGGTATATTTTGAGGACCCTGACCAGTTATAGGTCCTCTTAGCGAGATATGCCTACTTCTTAGATCCTGGGTGGCCCACTGCAAGGGAACATGGTGCTCTTTAATGACACAGGCGCGTAGAGAGGATAAAATCAGACCCTATCCCTAAAAAAGATTACCCCTTCATCTAGAGCTTATAGGGGTCATTTATGGTGCTTGTAATTGAGATCCTTGTACAACTTTACTCCCTGTGGGAAGACGTTTGAGAAGCTAAAAAACAAACAAATTGGGGGGGTGTCTAAGGCAACTCAGAAACAGATATGGAGAGAGGAGCCAGAGAAAGAATTTTAAGGTGCACTATAATAGTGTGCTCTAAGAGATCCTCTTCTTCACTCTAAGACAAAGAGTGATACCAGTGTTGGAGATACCTCCAAGATGACCAGAATAACTTTGGATTGAGATCTGATATCTCGGTCAAATGATATTGTAAAATCCACATTGGGGATTTCTGATCCTTCAGTTGACCGATGTAAGACTCTTTAGAGTTATCAGCCTCCTATGATGGATGAAACTAAGCAATCCAAAATGACCAAGCATTTTGAAGGGGCTGGGCCCTTGTTAAGAAAGTCGATTGAATCTAATAAGCGCTCTAACAGATCTGACCATCATAATTATTCTAATAATAATGATTTTAAATTTTAAATTTTAAATTTTAAATTTATTGCGGGGAATGCCGACCATGGGACGGATACTTCCATATATGACTCAGAAGAGACAAAACTTAGTACCAGGGGAGGCACCTCAGAGAAGCGATGCTATCTCTTGTTGCCAGCGGGAACGCCACTTATGGGGAGGGGGAGGGAACGTGTGAAGGGGCCGTAGCCACTATTGAGCACGTGTGGAGGAAGGGGTCTGATTTGATGAACCAGACTGGGAACCAGGAGGAGACCAGCTGTCGGCGACGTGGTGGGAGATATCCAAACATCCACGCTTGAAAGTGGTCCACCAAATGAGACCAGAATCTGTGGACAGCTTCTGGGAGGGTGGGGATGGAGCCAGCGATGGCATCCAAGACAATCGTGTGGATAGTCTACATGGCGATTGCAACCACCAGAGCATGGAGGGAGGGTGGGAGGGGGAGGCCATTGATGAAGCAAACATATCTCTTGACAGACTGAAGGGATGCGTTTGATCCTGGCCTAGCAGACGTTGGACTTCGCGCCATATCACTTTAGAGGTGGGGCACTTCTCCAGGCGGTGGAACAGCGTTCCATACTGGCCACACACGACAAAGGATGAGTGTAAAGCGTTAGAGCGCTCAGCTGTATGATACACCCATACTCAGGCAGCGCCACACATGGGAGCGGACTTGAGGCTGCAACAGAGGATGGTGTGCGTATTTCCAGATAGTCTTTTGGGTCTCAGTGGAATAAGGGATGTCCATCATGTCCAGGTAGTCCACCCTGGATAGGATTTGGGGTCGAATGGGGATCACGCCATCATGGATGGGTAGCCCCTGTACCTCTTGTATGAACTGAGGAGAGGGGCAGCCTCTTCTGGGTTGTATGTCCACTAATACAAATTCTCCACTCTGCGCTTTGCACGGAGAGTAGGATTTGTTTGTAGTGGGTTTTCATCCCGTGTGGACCTGTGGCCGATGTGTGTGATGCGAGGTATTTCATCAGGGAGTGGGGGTTTTATGGATTGTTGAGGCCCAAGGCTCGGGAAAAGTTGGAGCGGGCTGCGTGGGACCAGCGTTGGGATGGGAGTGTAGGAGCGGTGACGGCCGCGATCCAGGTGCCCAGGATCTTAGCCGCATGGGCTTTGAAGTCAAGCAGGCCCACGCCACCTTGATGATGAGGGCCAAACATGACCTCTAGCTGTACTGGTGGAGGGCGGCCTGACCAAAGCCATCCTTGCAGCAAAGCATACAGGGATTTGAAGAAGCATGGGGAGAAGGGGATGGCGTGGGCTCTGAACCAGACTTTGGATAGGAGCATGGAGTTGGCAAGAACAACCCTGCCAGTGAGGGTAGAAGGGTGGGCTCTGAGAGAGGCGATTCGCTTCGTCACGTTGTCCAGTATATGGCACTCCATTACTGCTGACACGTATCTGCCTGCCTCCATCCACACGCCCGGATGGCGTACTGGTCCTATGGTAGGACATGGCACAAAGGGAGCACCAGTGGAGCGGTGTGTGTTGAGTCAGTAAGGCATGGACGTGGGCGAGCAGATGGGCTGGGTTGGGAACTACTTGCTGGGGCCCAGCAGTTCTAAAACCGACCAAGGAGGATGATTTTGGTTTTGGAGGTGTTCAGTGCCGCGTTGCTTACCCAGGAATATTCCTGGATGAGGGCTTCAAGCGCGCGTGCATCTTTGTTATTAGACACCCCCACCACACAATCATCTGCAAATGCCATCATCTTGACTGGGGTTTGGCCTGGCACATGGACCCCAGTGAGGTGGGCATTCACATTTTGCAGTAGTGGGTCAAGGCTGAAGTTGTATAAGAGTGGGCTGAGGGGGTCCCCTTGTCGCAGGCCCCTTTGAGGGCGGACTACTTCCATTAGGAATCCTGGGCCACGCACTGCCATTGTCGCAGATTCTGTGAGCAGCATCACCCAGTTTATGAAGTGGGGGTAGGCGGAATTGATGGAGACAGGCCCTTAGGTATTCCCAGTTTACTCTATCATAGGCCTTTTGTTGGTCCAAGAATACAAGTGCCCCAGAGGCTGTGGACTGACATACATTAGCCACAGAGTGCACGTTATCCCAAATCGACCTTCTGGGGATGAAACTGAATTGTTCTGGGGAGATGGTGGCAGATGCTACAGTCCCTAAGCGGTTAGCCATGATTTTGGTTAAAATTTTTGTGTCTGTGTTTGTTAGAGAAATGGGGCGCCAGTTGGCTAAGTCTAGCTAATCCCCTTTCTTGAAGAGTGTGACAGTAAAGGCCTCATGTCCTCCTGGTAGGAGGCGCATTTCCAACAGGCTTTGGTTGAGTGAGGCTAGCAGCAATGGGGATATATATTTAAAATATTTTTTGTAGAACTCATATGGAATGCCATCTGGGCCTGGGTTTTTTCAGTTTGGTGCACCGCGAATGGCTGTCCATAATTCGTTTGGAGTATTTAAATTCATTATTTCTGGGTATCAGAAAATGGTGCAGATATGAGCTCGGTCAAGAAATTCTGCCATTTTTGGCCGGCTGAATTGGTTCAGCTCGGTATAACTTGGAGTAATATCTTTGCATTTCGATTGCCACTTCAGCCGGTGTGTCTGCAATGGACTTATCTGATCTTTGCACCTGTGTGCAGGCTACACTCTGGCGTGGTGCGAAAAAAATTTAAAGAAGTATGTGGTGCACTTGTCACCTTTAGTGATGCGTGTTGCCCTGTATTGGACACAAACCTGATGTTTTTGTTGCCTTTCTAGTGCGTTGAGGTGGGCGGCTGCCTCCGCCCACTTCTGGCCCCATGCAGGGCTATATCCTGTGGCTGGAATGTTGGACTCCAAGTGGGCTAATTCTGCCAGCGCGCATGAGATGACCGCTCATATGGCTCATGAGCGTCTGGAGGAGAGATGGCGATAGTGGTGGATGGTGTCTTCTTTGAAAGTTGCCCATGTGGAAATGGGGTCCGTGCAAAATGGTGCAACAAACAATTTCACCAAAGTTGCCTCTTCCACCCACGTGGAAAGTACTGGCGACGCGAGCTCGGGGGCGGATTTTGCACCAATGTGGGGCCTTTGCAACTGTGACAGGTAAGTGGTATGTTATTGAGACCAGTTGGTGGTCAGAGAATTCCATTTTCATTGTTTTTGAAGTGGGAGATGTGGGGTTGGAATTTCGCCGGCGTTAGAATAAGGTCGATGCAGGTCATGGACCTTAATTGGCCGTTGTGGATGTGGGGACGCATCATGTTTTTGAGCAGTGGGGCATGTCGCAGCAGCGCATCCATTAACCCAAGGGTGGCTTTTAGAACACGTAGTTCTACATGACCCTGTGGGGCGTGGGGTGAGGGTGGCCACCGATCCATTGGTGAGGTTAGCCAACAGTTCATGTCACCAGCTAGGAAAGAATTGGGGGGTAGCAGGAGGGATTTGACTGATAAGAAAAATTCCTGACGCTCATGTGCACCTTTTGGGGCATAAATGTTGATGATTGTGTGCGCAACGTCGGCCCATTAGAAGGTGACAATGAGCACTCATCCATTTTGGAATGTTTCTATGGATGTGAATTTGAAAAAATTGTTTTTCCAAATTAGCACCCCACAGTGCTTTGACCAAAAGGATAGGGATGGTAGAAGCATTGTTTTCCAAGCTTCCTCAGAACCTCGTGGACAGTAGGACTCCTGGATAGCCAGGATATCCACGGGTAAATTGTGTTGTAAAAAACTCAGTTTCCTAGCCCAGGACAGGGAGGCCTTGAGTCTGGCGATATTCAGCGTCCCTAGAGTGAAGGTTTCCCCCATTGCACCTTAGGTGCAAGGGGTGGGCCCCCGGGCCCACCAGCCTCTTCCAGGTCCCCACGGGCTTTCACAGCAGTGCAGGTGTTAGCAGCAACGCTATTGGGGTTTTTGTTAATTTTTGCGGAAAGAGTCACATTGGCTTTGGCCTTCACTTTTTGTTTTCCCGATGGCAGACAAATTTTTTGTGGTGCAGATAAGTTTGGTGCACCGTCAAGCAGGGCAAAAAAATTTTTTGGTTGGGATAGGTCCCAAGTCGGTTTCAACTGGAGCTTGGGTGCAGCGATTGGGTGAGATCAAATCTCCCATCAGATCCTCAGATTGAGTGGCCCGCTTGGCATGGGCCTCCCAATCTGATTGGGTGATGGATTCCCGAGTTGCTTCCACCGCGAAGGTCTTCATGTCCTCCTGGCATTGTGAGTGTGGTATGGTGGTGGTGGCCTTGGCTGCTTCCTTGGCCACGGCCCTCCAGGCCTGCTTGGCCTTCTTCTGCTCCTGCGGGGAGATGGGCTTTACCAATAGGTAGCAGCTTTGTGCTCCCCATGGGAAAGCCATCTTGGTGCTTGCGGTTGGTTTGTAGTGCGCCTCTCCGCTGGCCATGGCCGCTGAGGGGTGCTCTTGGAATGTGACGCCCTCCTTGATGGGGCATGCATGCACCTTATGGCTGAACGCGTCACAGTGGGTACAAATGGGGGGCGCGCTGTCCACGGTTACCCAGAATAGGTGGGTGGTATGCCCTGCGATGCCGATAAAGGTGGAGTGCAGGATCTGGGTTAGGTCCTTCATGATCTCCTCAGTTGGGGTCAGAACTGCGATGGCTTTGCTGGTGCACAGGTGTGGCATCAGCGTGAATCGTTGCATTTTGAAAGATTGTATTTCGCCATATATGGTGAGACCATCTTTCAGGTGTTGCTCCAAAATGTCACATTTTACCGTAGTAGGCAAAAGTCAAACGTAAAGAAAATTTGGTTTGATTTTGTCCATCTGGTGCATTTGGTTTCGATGACCCATTGCCCTTTGGGGAGGTCAACCACTATGCACACTGCTGCAGCCTCGTCTGCTGCTATTTTGCTTTCAAAACCTAGGTCCAGCCAACCGCGCAACATGGAGTGAGGTGCAACGTACACCGTGGTTGGGAAAATTTTGTGTACATCTTCAAAAAAATTTTCCCATAAGGCTGTTTTTTGGATGTCCAGATACACACAGACTCCAAATTCCACTGACGAAAGTGGCTGGGAGTGTGGCGTGTTGATGTACTGGTTGCATCATGCTTGCCATGTGAGTATCTCCAGAGGAATTGTGACCGCCAGTTTTTTTAGATTTTTTTATTCCGCCAGATTCTCCGGGGCGTTTTCAAACGTTAGAGGCCGCGGGCCTTCTGCCTGCTCCTCTTGCCTTGCTTGCCCAACTGCTCCCAGACATGGGCGCAGACTAATCTCCTCTATGAGATTATCAAACTAGATTTAATCTTGAATTGAATAGGTTGCAAAAGTGTTTGCAATGAGAAAGAAAAGTTTTTTCTAATAATAATGATAATCAGCAATATTGGTCATCTGTTAGGAAAGATCTTACCTCAGGTGCATCAAGGAAATCCTTGCGAAAACCCACTAAATCTTCTCCTTATAAATATCTCTAATTCTTAATTATAAAGTACCAAAAAAATCTTGTCTCACGTAGCTTACTTTTAGTCTTTCATTTTTTAGTACTAGATTAGTCTTTCTTCTTACTGAATTTAGTACTTCTGATTGGAATTTACTATTGCAATGGAACTAATAATTTCGTTGTAACTGACTCAATTTTTAGTAGAGCTTCTGGAACTAATACTTTTGTAGCCTTTGTAGTGCCTGCTTATAGAATTTCTCACTAAGTTCCAATACTGGTACTCCCTGCCAGGTCTGCTTCCAAGGCTACCTGGTGAAAACATACTTTCACGCTGATGAATATGTCTAGTGAAGAGAGCCCCTCTTCTTAGAAATCTTTGAGTATTACCCAATGGGTACTCTCCAACAGGCAGGATCTGCCTTCCGCTACTACCAATAATCTGCAATTTCAAGCTTCTATGGACTTGGCCATTGAAGGCCTGGACCAAAATAATTATCAGATTCAAGCCGCGAATGTAGAGGAGACTGTCAAATGCTTGATATGGGGAGCTATCCAACCTAGTGCTCACCTAATCATGACTGAGCATCTAAGGTTACAGCTAATATGATGGACTTATACAACTGAGCGGTGTTACAGCCTACTGAAGTTGGCTTGGCTAGGACTTTTCAGTAACTCTGGCATTATGCCCATCCTGCTATTCACCATGTACTCCAGATTTTAGGGGTTGCATCATCTCGAAATCCAGCGCCAGTTGACTCTTGCCCAACAATTTCACTCTCAGCTATCCTCGTTCTATGAGACAGCGTCTAACTTTGGAAGAGATAATCGGGAAGCTATTCTCAATAATTGACAAGAAAATAAATAATATCCATAGCCAGCTGGTGAGCATTGACAATGGAGTTGTGGGATACATTGGACAAGAATTATCTCAAAAAGTTGGCAATGTCACCAATCCTATTCACCACTGTATCACTTCCCTGGAGGCTGAAATCTCAATCCAAATGGACCAATTGCGGGTTAAGCATGATAAGCTCTTTGAAGAGCTTAATAAGTTAGTCTAACATATTTTTCAACTGGCGGGTAATGTCAGCGAAGGTGTACCTGGCCCTGTTGGTCCTCCTGGACCACTGGGACCACCTAGCTCCCCATCGGTAATCCTGGGACCTCTGGGTGAACGTGGTCCTTCTGGTTCAGTGGGTCAACAAGGGCCACCAGGACCAGCAGGTCAAGATGGATCACAAGGACCTCCGAGACCTCCTGATCCCCCTGGTTCCTCTCTTTTAATGGCCAATCCTGAACATCTGAATCTATTAGCTTCATGAGTTCAAGTGTTAGAAACTCAAAGTTGATCCCTAGCTCAAGGATGTTTCTTATCCGTGGATGGCCTTCTGACTGACCCAGACTACTCCTTAATCAACTTAATGGATGGTATTGAGACTGTGCATCATCTATGCGATGTTAATCAAATTATCCAAGATACCCAGTTCACTACATTGATCGCGTCCATTGACCAGTTAACTGCCAAATGTGAAGTACTCGAGGCCAAGCATGCTGAGATGATTACTGCAATTTCTAATTTAAACTGAGCGCCTACGAATGACCATCTTAGTCAATGGGTTCAAAATCTACAAGATGACTTGAACCACTTAAGACAACAGGTTAATCGAGTTCCCCCTGCTACCCAATTTACAGAGTCTGAACCCTCCAAGGCTGAGCCAGTCAGGGTATCGGGTGTACATGTCTTGAGTACAGAAAACACCCTTTTCAAGCCTACTTTCAAGGATAAGTTTGAGCCAGGTGAAGGAAGCATCCATTCTTTTCTTTTCGTTTATGAACGCGCCATGGATGGGGCTACTGATCAACAGAAGGTCCGTCATATTACCTCTTGCCTAAGCTGGTTTGCACAAGAAATCATGGTTCCTCATCTCAAGGTCTGTACTACTTGGGCTCAAGTGAAAACCGCCCTCATTAAGGAATATGGGAGTGACCAAATCCTCTCCAACCAAAAGCAGGCCTTTATGAATATTCAAATCAAACGAGGAGATTCTATCCAACAGTTTGCTAAGCGATTCTACCATGAGGCCCAGACACTTGTCACTTATGACTGGATCACCGTTGATGATGCTATATCAGCTGTACTGAGTGCGTTCACTTCTCATACTCAGTTACTAATACATTTGAAGTCCCTAAAACTGAACTTCAACTCTATTATCGACATCAAGGAAGCACTTGTGGAGATTCCCAATGGGGTGGTACATCTGACCTCCTCTAATAACCCTCATACTTACATCCATGCGATGCCACCTAAACCTAAGTCCAAACCAAAGAATGAGCCGTGCACTTATTGTGGTCTTGTGGGTCATGTGGTATCTCAATGTGGTAAGAAGCAAGCTTAGGAGTTGAAAAAAGAGGAGTCAGCATAGGTCATGAGGCTCCCTGTGCTGACTTATCTCAGGTGCCTCAGTTGAACCCTATTGATTCTTCTACCGATTGTTATATGGTATCCGCTCCTGATGAGCTTGATATCCCAGATGAACTATCCAACAAAGGCACTATTTCTGTTTATGCTTCTTCTTCTTCTAATTCTATTCAATTGATTAATCCCTCAGTGTTTTCTATCCCAAACTTTGGCACTGATGTGACCCAGGTGGAAGTCATCATGCATAAGGTAAAAGTTTTGGCTATTATTGATATGGGATTGCCCATCAATGTACTCTCATCCAAACTTATGAAGAAAATCAAATTGGCGCCAGACTTGAACCATTCCCAAGACTATGGAACCGCTGGACCTTCCTACACTAAATCTATAGGAGCCTATTCCTCTCTTCTGATGCACTTTGGGAAGCTGGTTATGTCAGCCCCTGCAGTGGTATTGGATAAAAACTGCTACAATCTGCTGTTGGGAATTAAGTTTCTCACTGATTTTGATGCGATCATCTGTCTTAAGGACAAATACCTTTCTTTAATCGGAAACTGAGTACCTCTAATTCTACATGATGTTCCCAGTACCAAGGGAAAACTTAAGCGACGTGTCTGCTTACTGGAATACCCCACTTCTATCTCACGTCTCAAATACCAAATCCTGGGTCCAAGAACTATACTTTCACCTCATTCAGTTTGTGCCACTGAAGGAATGCCGCTATATTCTAACTCTCCAATTACCATTCCCCCTAAAGCTCAAGTTATCATTGATACTGGAGTTCAAGTATTTGTACCTAGTGATCATGTGTTAGAGATCTTTGGTAATCAAAATCCTTCTCATTTGGAGGCTTTACCTTGACCTGGTATACTTGATCCTGCCTACAATGGGACTGTTTAGGTTTTATTGGCTAATCTCACCTCTCAACCTATGTGATTGAATCGCAATAATCCCATCACCTATGTGAGGCCTACTCCTGTGAGTGACTTATTGTCTGTCTCAGGATGTGGAGATTTACGCGAATTAGGGCTGGAAGATCCCCCTATCATTGCTATAATTGACATCGAATTTGGGGATTCTCTTACTTCAGAACAACAGCTGGAAGCTGAGGCTCTGATTGAAGAATATGCGGATATCTTTGCCCTAGGTCCTGGAGATTTTGGACTAATGAAAGAGTTACAGCATCAGGTTAAAACTGGGGATAAACCCCTATTCAAGCTCGACCATATCGCAAGTCCAAAGTTGAGGAGGCTCAGGTTTTGGTAGAGCTGAAACAACTTCTCGATGCTGGACTATTAACGCCTTCTAAAAGTCCCTGGGCTTCCCCTCTACTACTCATCCAAAAGAAAGATGGGGGCCACCGATTAGTTATGGACTATCATTAACTCAATGCTGTTACTCAGAAGGATTCTTATCCTCTTCCTCATATAGACAATTCCTTGAGGCTAATGTCTGGATAACAATATTTCTCAGCTATGGACCTTGTAAGCGGTTATTGGCAAATTGATCTTGCACCAGAAGACCATCAAAAATGTGCTTTGATTTCTAGTGAGGGGCTATTTGAGCCCACTCGTATGCTGCAGGGGCTTTGTAATGCCCCTGCTACATTTCAACAAGCCATGGATGGCTTGTTTGGGGATTTGAAGCTTTCTTGTGTTTTAGTTTATCTAGATGTTACTGTTTTTTCACGCACTTTTAACGAGCATTTAGCTCATTTGAAGGAAGATTTTAGCTGACTGCGTCATGCCTCACTTAAGCTTAAACCATCGAAGTGTGCCTTTTTTAAGACTGAGATGGAATTTTTAGGGCATAAGGTTAATTGCGAGGGCATTTTACCCTTATCTAATAAGGTACAAGCTATTTTGGACATGCCTGTTCCCAAAAGCTTGCATTATATTCAAGTGTTTTTAGGGATGGTTGGTTATTAATGACAGTTCATTCCCCATTTTGCAGAGATTGCAGAGCCACTAGTTTACCTTTTGCATAAGGAATTCCCCTTTGTATGGGAAGAATCTCAGCATCAATCCTTTGATCTGTTGCTCCAAGCCTTAATGAGTGCACCCATCTTATCTCATCCTGACTTTTCAAAACCCTTTGTACTATTTACTGATGCCAGTGATATTGCTATTGGAGCCATTCTGGCTCAACATAATACCAATATGGTCAATCACCCCATTGCGTACTATAGTAAAACTCTTTCTAAGGCTGAACGCAATTATAGCGTTACCAAGAGAGAATGCCTCGCTGTTTTGGCAGCTATCAAGCATTTCCGCCCTTATCTATATGGCAAGCATTTCACCATTGTAACAGATCACGCTTCCCTGAAGTGGTTGCAGCAAATGAAATATCCTGATAGGTGCTTAGCCAGATGGGCTTTAAAGCTCCAAAATTACAATTTTACCATTCAACATCGCGCTGGGGCTATACATCAAAACGCTGATGGCCTTTCTCGATTTCCTATCTTAATGTTATTCTCTGCAGAGGAGGATCACATTTATGACCTGATTGGTAGACCTGAGATCTGGTTTCATGAATCTAATGATGCTATCTCGAAGTTACAATCCTTAACTGAAGACACTCAGGTCTAAGACGGATCACTATATAAAAGGTCAGGATCTAAGTGGGTGCCCTTTATTTGGCCCTCTGCGAGGACTGACACTATCATGGAGGCCCACCAAACTGTAGGTCATGGAGCTGTTGCTAAGACCTTCCAAGGGTTAAAAAATCATTATTACTGGGATAACATGCTGAAATCTGTGCATGATATGCTGGAGTCATGCCTCAAGTGCCAATAACAACATGGAGGAAATCTGATGTTCCAACACCAAATTGTAGGACCTTCCAAACCCTTCATGCTGTGATTTTTAACATGGTAGGTCCTCTTCCTACAGCCACCTATGGATATCGATATATTATAATAGCTATTGACCATTTTTAAATGGATTGAAGATATTTCAGTTTCCACGGTCACCGCCAAGGCTATGGCGTCATTTCTTTTTAAACAAGTTTTCACCAGGCATGGCAGCCCAAAAGTCCTGTTATTGGATAATGGGACCAACTTCATTTCTCAGGTGGTAGCTGAGCTTACCAAATTAATGGGTACCTACCAGTCCTTCATGTCCCCATATAATCCCTCCACTAATGGTGCCAACGAATGAGAAAATGGTACCCTAGTAGCCATTCTTCAAAAAATGGCTTCCAATGATCCTAGTATATGGAACCTCAACTTACCTAGTGAAATGTTAGTCTATAGAGTTAGCTACCATCATATTATTGGAATGTCTCCATTTAAAGCTTTATATGGTCAGGAGCCTGTCCTCCCTTCAAGTGTACAACCTATACTTGAAGAGGCTACCCCGCAAACCACTGATTTAGCAATGAGGAGACTGGCAGATGAAATATTCTGGTTACAAGCATTAGCTTAAAGTTCCCTTATGGCTACCACCTTGAAGGAAGGAACCTAGACTAATGCTAGTAGACCTACATTTCCAGAATATCAAGTTGGAGATCTTGTACTCTTCTACCATCATGAAGCCTGGAGGAAGAATTCATAAACTGGACCCCTTATGGGCTGGTACTTATCGTATTATCTATCATTGGGGTGTTGAATACTCCATTGCCACTATTAATACTGGTACTGTTATCAATAGAGCGCATAGTAGGTTTCTTCACAAATTTGTACCCCCTAGGCAAGATCTTGAGGGGCATTGTTGGAGATACCTCCAAGATGACCAGAATAACTTCAGATCAAGATTCAATATCTCGGTCAAATGATATTATAAAATCCATGTCAGGGATTTCCAATTCTTCAGTTGACCGACGTAAAACTCTTCAGAGTTATCAGCCTCCTATGATGGATGAAACTAAGCAATCCAAAATGACCAAGCATTTCTAAGGGGCTGGGCCCTTGTTAAGAAGGTAGATTGAATCTAATAAGCGCTCTAACAGATCTGACCATCATAATTATTCTATACTGATGATCAGCAATATCGGTCATCTGTTAGGAAAGATCTTACCTCAGGTGCATCAAGGAAATCCTCGAAAAAACCCACTAAATTTTCCCCTATAAATATCTCTAATTTTTATTTAATAAAGTACCAAGAAAATCTTGTCTCGTGTAGCTTAATTTTAGTCTTTCTTCTTACTGGATTCAGTACTTCTGATTGGAATCTACTATTGCAATGGAACTAACAACTTCGTTGTAATTGACTTGATCTTCGCTAGAGCTATGGAACTAATACTCTTGTAGCCTTCATAGCGCCTGCTTATAGAATTTCTCATGAAATAACAATAACCAGCTTAGCATAAATAGTAGAACTTTCATGGGTCCCTTGATGAACTCATACTTGAAGTGAATTTCACAGAGATTCTGATAAGTGCGACCTTGGTAATGACCCAGTTTCAGGGGCTTCTTTTGATATAATAAATTTTTTATACTATGTAGAGATGGTAATCTCATATTTTACGCCCTTAAGGAGGTAGTGTCAAAGGTAATTGACCAGGCTACCGCTGCCAGCTCCTTGTCATAGATGGCCCACGCTTTCTCTGTGGAAGTAAAAATTTGATAAAGATCACCATGTGGTGTCCAACCCCGTCATGTTCCTAAAGCAATAAAACATTAACAGCCTCTAATGAGCATTGCAAGCCACTATCAATGGCTTTGAGGTGTCTGTATGACGAAGTACAGTGTCTGTGAGAAATTCTCCTTGATGGCTAAAAACCTTTTAAGATTTAATGGACTATATAAAGAGAGCTTTCTTCCTGTTAACAAGTGAAGGGGTGCTGCTAGATAGACTGGTCTGGATAGAGCTTCTTGAGGAAGATAATTGTGCCAAGGAGAACTTAAAATTGTTTCTAAGTTATCAGACTAGGACATTCCTGGATGGCCTCTGTAACAACTGGTTCACGCCAGTGGTCACAAATGAATTATCCAGAACCAGCCAGGTGAGTGACCACATAATAGATAGGCCTGTTGGATCAATCTATGAACCCGCGCTCCATGTCTGATGTCATGACATACTATCAATTGACAGTTCTGGTGACACTACATGCCAACAGCATTATTTGACCCCAGGATAACGCTGAGAATGATGTCAGCGCCTGGCACAGCTAACTATTCGATCTCATACTCCAGATCCAAGTTTATAAAGATAATATAAAGAATCTTAGAACTTTCAGATATGACCTCAATGTCAACTTGTGAAATTTAGCACTTTGTAATATAAAATTTATCTTTTAGATCTCGCCTCCTTCTTAATATATCAGCTGCAAAACCCTTATCTAAGCTTTCCTCCTAACTTACTCTCTTGTATGATAACCAGATCATTATCCGTGAAGACTCAGTAACCCATTTTATCCGAATTTGGAGCGTTCAAAACGTCAGAGTAATATTCCGCTGGATCAGTCTCCACTACTAAATCAAGGTTTCTTACCTTTGATAAACCATTTTGCAATCTTGTTTCTGTTAAATCACTTCAGGTAAATTGACATTCACTTTCTCAGTAGAAATTGATGCTTCAATAATTAGATCGTTGTATAGACCAGGCTATGATAAATCTGTTACATCACCCTCCTGTGAGACTTAGAATTCCAAAATTTTCCAGGCACTGAGCACATTTTTCTTTCATCTTTCACATCGCATCCTCCACCAGGTACTCCTTCCATTTCACTAAAAATTTCTGGCATCTCTTGACCCAACGCGCATCTAGTATCTGCTCAACCCCATACTTCAACTATCCACTTCATGAAGGCTTAATGACCTGTTTGATCAGGTCCTATCTATTAAATAGACTTAGCTGTAACTTATGAATTATCAGATGGGCCTTGGACCCCTCTGATGTTCCAGTTAAAAGGTGACTCCATTTATATCACGATAATTTTATATGGGACCTAAAAAGTTGGCCTCAGCTTCTGACCCTTCAGTGTTAGAGCGTAATTCTTAGTTACATAAGCGCCCAATCCCCAAGAACAAATTAATAGTCTAGAGCCTACGTCAGTCTTCTTAATGCTTTTGCTTGAAATGGCTCATTTTAAGTTTCAGCATATCATCTTATAAATGTAAGCCATGATACAAGCTATCTCATCCGTTCTCTGACACATTCCACCCATGAACCACCATCCAATGTAGAATTTAATCCATGGTTAGCGAAAAATGGGGTCTTTCCCATTGATAACTGGCAATAATTATTATACACTAACTTGGCCAACTGGACCCATGAAACCTAATCATCCTGCCAATCAGAAATGTAACAATGGATATAGCTCAAGTATCTGATTCACTCTCTCCATTTGCTCATCCAACTATATGATATGCTGAGGATCAGCACGGATGGATTTTTATATTTTTCAGAAAATTTAACTAAATTTTTGAGACAAACTGGGGTTCACGTTCTGAGACAATGTCCGTGGTAGCCCATGTCATGAAAAAACTTAATCAACAAAAATCTTTTACACATCTTTTGCTTATAAATTAGATATAAATGGCAAAAATTTAGCGTATTTGGTTAAATGATCAACAATCACCATGATTGCATGTCCCTGGACCCTTGGTAGGCCCATTATAAAATCCACACTATCCGAGGCCCACAGATGACCTTGAATTTGGAGCAGTTTTAACTTACTGGTGGGAGCCTCCTTGGAGGGCTTCAATATAGCACAAATTAAACATCCTTTTATGTAGCTCATAAAATCTTTCCTAAGGTCCAGCCACAAGTGATTCCAGCAGACCAGCTTCAGCATATGTTTGAATCCAGGTGGCCTGGTAATAGATGATTGTGAGAAACCCACAAGCCCTCTAACTGTAATAACTTATTTGGGACCCATAAGCACAAAATTATGATACAACACTCCTTTTTTATTTCCACACATGCCGTGATGGTCATGTTTTGTCCCTCCACTAACTAATCTGATAACTTTCAACCAAATAAAGAACTTCTTTGTTTTCCAGAAGATTTTCTCTCCTACCTCATTTCCTCCACATTTTATTGTTGCAAATTGGTCCAGATGGAACAAAGTAGCCATGTTAAATCCTTTCACCTCTGCCCTCTTGTAGGCCAACCTTACATCCTAATTTAGCCAATACGCCAGGGTTTTTGTCAAATCCTGGTTGGTATTTTATTCAAAAATTACACTGGACCAGCTTTACATGCTGGTGGTCCTGTTACTGGTCCATTCTCCTAGGGTAAAAATAGTATACAAGGCTTTATGATCCGTTTGCACCACAAAGGGATGGTAGGATTACATCAAGTGGTGTTTCCATTCTTATATGGAAGATGTCACTGCCAGCTATTCTTAATTGTATACCAGATAACTGGTTCACCCAGAACCATTTTTTGGCTAAAGTAGCAAATAAGGTTTCTACCTATCCTCCTATTTTTGTAGTAGAATCGTTCCCAAGGGATAATTTGAGGCATTCATTTCAACCATGAATGGCTTCCTGGGATTGGGATGAACCAAAATTTGAGCTAAGAGTAATTTTTCATTTAACCATCTAAATGCCCACTCCTTTTTCTCCTCATATGAAAAGAACATCTCTTGTTAAAATTGTAAGAGGTAGAGCCAATTTTTGATAAATTTTTTAAAACTCCATATAAATTCATTGTTCCTAAGGAACTCCACACCTCCATTCAATTAATCTGGGCTTTCCACGCCCAAACAGCACTTGACTTGTCTGAGCTTGCCCAAGACCATCCTGGAACACTACATTCCCCAACAACGTCACTAAAGTTTGGTTAGATTCGCATTTACTTGACTTTAACCTAAGGTTTCTCTTGACAAATTCTCCCAATATCTCTAATTCATCACGCACATTATCTTCCCTAGGTTGGGATATTATCAGAATTTTGTTTAATGTAATGGATGGGTTTGCACTGGTGCCCAGAAATGAATTAGGCAGCATCAGCCAGGTTAGTAACCACATAATGGATATGCTCACCTAGACAAATCCATGAACCCGTGCGCCATGTCTGGATGCCATGATGCATTCTCAAACGACAGTTTCAGTGACACTGCATGTCAACATCATGATTTGACCCCAAGAAAACGCCAAGAATGAGGTCAGCGCCTGGCTCATCTCACTATCCGAGCTCATACCCCAGATCTGAGTTTATAAATATAGAATAAATAGTCCTAAAACTTTCACATATGTCTGCAATGTTTATCTGTTTAATTAGGCTTTTTGGAAGACGAAAATAACCTTCTATATATCGCCTCCTTCTTAAAATATCAGCTGCAAAACTCTTATTCAAGTTTTCCTTTAACCTAAGCTCTTGAGAAATGACCAGATCATCGTCTATAAAGACTAATTATCCCATTTTATCAAGCTTGGAGCGTTCAAAACGCCACAATAATATTTCGCTGTCTCTGTATCTTCTTTTAAATCTCAGGTATCTTACCTTTGATAAGCCATTTTATAATTCAGTTTTCCAACGAATTTTACTTCAGGTAAATTGACCTTCAATTTCTCTTTAGGAACTGAAAATTTCTCTAATTTAGGTTAATGTATGTGCCAGGCTGCGCTGGATCCGTTACAGCCTTCAACTCTCATGATGGGGCATTATATCCATCATTTAGAACAAAGTTATTAAGAAGGTCAATCTTTGTGGAAGAATCTGCACATGTGGGCTTTGCAAAGAGGCTTGCCTTATGGAGAGCTGCCATCATGGCTTCCAGGTCGTTGACATGTATTTAAGGGTGATAGAATGGTTAGTATATCATTGATAAAAGATAGACGCAGAAAAACTTTAGATCTATTACATCATCAATGAGGCTCTAGAAGATAGCTGGGTCGTTTTTTATCCCAAAGGATTTTCCTGAACTATAAAAATTCTCATCTAGTGCATATGACCTTGAGCCACTCCTATCCCCTTGTAACTGCACCTGATTGAAGGCATTAACCAGGTTGAGCTAGGAGAATAATCATATCTTTTTAACACCCTGCAAAATTGACTGTTGCAGGGACAGGGGTCAGGTTCAGGTACTGTATTTTTTTATGTTCACATAATTGACACATGGCCACAGGAACCCATTTGATTTCAGGGAAAAGACCACAGGGTGAGACAATGAGGAAGAAATTATTTTTATTCTAGACCTTTTAAAATGTCATCCATACATGCCCCAGAGCTTTATCTTCCTCCTTGGCATAAGGATATAAAGAGCAGTTAATCTTGACTGAGTCCACCATCAATTGTAAGCTAAGTCATACTCTGAGTGAGGTTAAAATCTTGACGCCAGGTAAATGTTAAAAACATCCTTATACGGAATAAGTTAGGAAAGAAATTCTTGAGGGAGATCCTTAGAAGTAAGGGTGGGATGGGATAATGATCTTAGTGAGGCCCCAGGGCAAAATTATCAATTATAGGGATGTCCCCACTGAACCTGATATCTGTAAGAAAGAGGGAGTTGCTCTAAAGGTCTATTTTTACCTTCTGATGCCATCACCATCCCATCCCCATAATTTAGGTATATCAGGTTTTGTACTATTGGAAATGGTCACAGAACCCAAATTTGTGGACCAAAAAGTGTACTGGATGGCGTATGATATGAAGTCACAGGATCTAATAAGAAGCGCCTTATATAGATGGGGCCACCTCCATTTTCAAATATAAAAATTGTATATGCTAAGTTCCGTGAAGTTTCCTGATTCCCCATGTCTAGCAGAGCTTGTACCATAACTTCATGGGACTCAGTTCAAAAGGTAATCTGAAATAGAAAATAAGCCTGATCTTTATTAAATATATTATGTGATAGAAGCTGAAGTAAATGAAGCAGTCATGATAAGAAGTGGCTGTCTGGTAGCCTGAGAGCTATGATGTATTCCCACACCTGGCTCTACATGCTCACAAATCCAGTTGAATAGTATGTGATTCATAGGTTAACTATCTCCTTCTCATTGGAGGGGGAGTGTCATGATAGCAGAAGATAAAATTTAGAATGGCCTGCCAGTCTGGATGTAAAAGCACCCTGTCAGCGCTACAGTTCTCTGGACTGGCGCTGAGGTTCATAGGTGGCTCAAAGCTAGAAAATTTGTAAAGAGCACCAAGAAGGAAACGGAAAAATGGGTTAGAATACCAAATACTTTATTAAGTCAAAAGGTTTAGATATTTATAGGGGTGCATTGGGACTTGGTGCCTCCAAAATTTTAGGGCCTCATCTTTTCAGAATCTTTACTAATCTACCAGAATGGCCTCCTCGTGGGCATCCTCAATGGATTGTGTCACCCACCTGACAGAATGGGTGGAAACGCCGCCCTACGTGACTCAGGAATAGGGGAAGAGGATCCTAAAATTAGTTTAGCTTGGTTAGGTTTGAAAACTGATTCAGCATGGCCCAATCTGGAAGTGGGGAACTCAATTTGATTGCTATCTCAAATTCTGACAATGCCCCCCTCAAGGTCCTGTCAGAGGGTGGAATACGGCCGCAGGAACTGACCATGCACCCAATTTACTACGGTCCCTTGGTTGACGTCAGCAATGGAAAACTCAGACTTAACCCTATGAATGACTTTATAGGGTCCAGACCAAAGTACGACTAGCTTATTTTGTCAGCCTCCAGGTTGATGGTGATAAAAGAGAATGAGGTCACCTATTTGAAAATTTAGTAATGAGGGTCTTCAGAGATTAAATCGGGATGTCTCTCTTCCAGTGGTGGTAGTAAACCTTGAGTGGCTCGGGCTTAAAGCTGTACAATTTCATCAGCTAGAGCCCTCATAGTTGGTTTGGAGTTCTCAGGTGTGGAGGCTTCGAGCAGTGGCTGGACACTACTTGGTAGCTGAGGTGCCCGCCCATATAGGGCTTTGAATGGGGACATCTTGATGACTCGGTGATAGCTCACCCTATAGACAAGCAAGGCGCTGGGTAGATAATGGTTCCAATGGGCAGAATCTGAGGCGGCCAACTTTTGTAAGATGGAAATAAGAGTTCCTTTAGTGCGTTCTACTGCCCCATTAGTAGATGTGTGGTAAGGGGCAGCGAAACTCTGGGTAGTGACAAATAACGAAGTTAGTTCTTGTACTACCTGGGAGGTGAAGTTCAATCCATTGTCTGAAAGTAAGGTCTGGGGGCACCCGTGCTAGGTGAAAATGAAACAAACAAGGAAAAGAGCTGTAGCCTTAGCAGTGGGAACTGTAATTGCCTTGACCCACTTAGTTAAGTGGTCTACAGCTAGGATAATATACTTGTGGCCATGCAATCCTGTGGGAAGGGGACCCACCACGTCGATGCTAACAACATTAAAGGGCCCAGTCATGGCAACGACTGAGTGTTGAAATCAAGGGTTAGCTTGGTTGTGGGATCAGCAGGTCATACAAGCCTCCAAAACCTCTTGGATGGTTTCTACCATTTATCCCAGTATCATCATGACTTCAGCCATTCGTGAGTCTTCTTAACTGCCCCATGTCCCACAGTTAAATGCCCTCCAGGATGACATCAGTTTGATAGGAGGGGCGGATATAAGGGAGCCACTTCTTGTTAACTTTCTTGTAGAGTAGCTCTTCCTTGATTTACATTTCTTGAGTCATTCGGTGTAGTTTGGCCTGAACCTCAGGAGTTTCCAATTCACATTGCTCGGTCTGTCTTATCAAGTCATGTATCCAATCCTCCTCGGGGGTCAAGACTGCTAGCACCAGCATCTGAGAGAGATTATCAGCATTCTGGTGAATCATGCCTGCACTATGGACGATGGTGAAATTGTAGCTTTGCAGTCGTAGAGCCCACCTGGCTAGCCGACCATTGGGGTCTTTCATTTGTTGAAGCCACCAGAGCAAGGAGTGTTCTGTAATAATACTAAAATAAGTACCATAGAGGTAAGACCAAAAATGTTTGATGGCTAGTAGGATGGCTAGACATTCCCTCTCAGTGATGCTGTAGTTCCACTCAGCTTTACTTAGCATCTGACTAAAATAGGCCGCAGGGTGGTCAACCTGGTTTTCATCATGTTGGTCCAGGATAGCCCTGATGGCGATGTCACTCGCATCTGTGAACAACAAGAATGGTTGGTTGAAGCAAGGGTGAACTAGAATGGGTTTAGTACATAGAGCCATATGCAAAGCATTAAAAGCCTGTTCCTGTTCAGGCCACCACTCGAATGGTACATTATTCTGCAGGAGATAGAACAGTGGCTCAGCTAGGTCGGCAAACTGTGGGATAAACTGACAGTAATAGCACACCATGCCAAGAAAGACTTGAATATCTTGTAAGCTTTGGGAAGTGACATATTCTCTATGGTGTCAACTTTGTTAGGTATAGGTTGGATGCCACGCTTTGAGACCTTGTGTCCTAGTACTCTAGCTCAGGCTATAAGAAAGAGCACTTCATAAGCTTGAGCTTGACAGAGGCCTTCCTAAGCCATTTGAAGACTTCCCTGAGATGCTCCACATGTCCATTAAAGGTCCGCGAGAAAATGGTAATGTCATCCAGGTAGACGAGGACGCATGAGAGCTTCAAGTTCCCAAGGATCCCGTCCATGGCACGCTGAAAAGTGGCTGGGGCGTTACAGAGGCCTTGGGGCATCCAGGTGGGCTCAAATAAATCCTCGTTGGCGATTAGAGCGCACTTGGCTCAGCCTTTGGAGGTGAGCTCAACCTGCAATATCTGCTGGTGAGGTCCATGGCCAAAAAGTACTTGAAACCAGCAAGCAGATTGAGAGAATCGTCAATTTGGGGCAGAGGATCTTTGTCCTTCTTGGTGATGAAGTTAATTCATTAATAATCCATCACCACCCAGTGCCTGCCATCCTTCTTTCGAACCAGCAGAAGAGGGGAGGCCCAAGGACTATGCGATGGGACCACAAGCCCAGCGACAAGTAGCTGTCTGAGTTCTACCATCACCTGGGCCTCCTCTACCTTGCTTTTTTGGTAAGGCTGGTATCAAAAAGAGCAGCGTCCTCAGTTTCCATGTGGTGGAGGACTCTTCTTGTTCTTCCAAAATCATAGGTCGAGGTTGAGAATAGGTATGAGTATTCCTCCAACTTTTCCTGGACCTTGTGTCACTTCTCATCTGAGAGGTCCTTCCCAATATTAGCGTCGATCAGACTAACTGAGGGTGGTGACTCCAAGCTAAAATCCCTCAAGTGTCCAAAGCTTCAAACATTAGCAACAGCCCCTATCAGTAAAAGGCAGACATAAGCGGTGGTACTGTTTGGACCTACAACTTTGGGTTTGTCAGTAAGGTTGGCTAGCAACACTGATATAGATCTGGCATATGCTGGATTAAGGATCCTGGGACAGGTCAGCACTTCTTTAGGAGATGGGTTGTCTAGGCCTCAGATTTCCAATAGGTATTCCACAGGAATGTTTACATGGACCCAAGTGTCAGCAATGACTTTGGACTTTGGGGGTACAGTATTCACCCTGGATAAATAGATTGGCATGCCTTCCTGTCCATTAACAGCAGGAGGGGGTAGTTGGACTTTAGAGCCCCTGATATGATACTCAAACTGATCAAATTGGCCTTCATTCTCCAGTATACAGGCTCAGACTTTGACCTCCATCTTAGAGTCATGAGTAGTTAGAAAGATCAGAGGGACTCGATGTCCTAGTAGGGAGAGGAAGCCACCATCGTAATGGAGCACTACTGAATAGTCTCAAAAGAATCGAGCCCTGAGGAGCAGGTCATAACTGGGGTTGTCTAGTGCAACCACAGGGGTGTTCACAGCAAGCTTTCCAAACCATAACAGCAAGTCATTTCCAGCAGACCTGAGCACTATGTCTGAAACCATTATAGTAGGTGCATCAAGGTCGTGGATTCTTCTGGTTTTCAACCACATGGACCCTAGGGCGGTTAGAGGGGCCTGTAGACGTAGCCTTAAAGTGTAGAGTTGAGGAAGGGATCTCATTGAGTGCTTCCTTGATCTCCCAAATACAGGTAAAATCATTCTTCTGCCTGAACATATGAATTTGAACCTCAGGATAGGATCCTAAGGCAGAAATGACAGCGGTGATAGTGTCATCTAGGATGATACAATTTGTCATGAACAAGGGTTGTGCTTGGGCATAAAAACAGTTAAAAAACTCCATAGGGTTTTCCCCTTTATTCAGTTGGATACCCATGAAAGCTTGTTTTTGGTTGCCCAGGGTTTGATTGCTGCCAAACTCTTGGATCAAGGCTGTATGGACCTGTTCCCAGGTGTTACACTCCTTCAAATGGGGGGTCATGATCTCCTGGGCGGTGCTGTCTAGGCAGGAATGGATATGCTTCACCTTCTGCAGATCGGTGGCCTCCTCCATGGAACTCTCATAGGCATAAAGAAAAGAGGCGATACTCTCCCGTCCAGAGGTGAACCTTTCCTTAAAACTAGGTTTAAAGTTAGCTACGATTGGAGTGTAAAGGGTGTTAGCGCCAGGGATGGGTTCATCTCCAAGATCTCAGTTTCTGCATAATCCTGGGGAGCCCACTGATCCAGCTGTTTCTGAAAGCCTTCTAAGTCCTCTTGTATGTAGTCCCAATTTTGGCTGAGGGTGGAAGCAGAAGCCTTATTGGCAACCTGCCCCTTTAGAGATTGGATCTCGGTGCTCTGAAGGTGGAGCTGGCTTTAGAGGGTGGTCAACCAGGTTTTGAACCCTCAACAAGTTTGTTCAAGTTGGGAGATATGAGCATCTGTAAGCTTAGTGAAGACACTGAGGTTATCCATCTCATCTGACAATGCATCAATAGAAACCCTGGGTCAAGGGGGACTCCATCCAATTGGAGTTTGCACCCCAGTGCCACATTTTGGATTTGATTACATAGAGCAGCCAGGGCTGTTATAACATCCCTTCGCCAGGGGTCTTCAGGTTCACCAGATGTTAAAGGGCCTGGGGGCCCTTGAGGTCCGCGGGGTCCTTTGGGTCCAGCTGGCCCTTGACGCCCCTTGGGGCCTTTAGGCCCCCTAGGTCCTTCTGGCCCAGCACTCATGGAGGGGTAGTCATGAGAGGCCAGCTCTCAGTAGTACTGTTGCAGGGATTATACCAATTCTTTGACTTGGAGGAGATGCTGACATTAAGTCACCTCAAGTAGCTAAGCATTTTGACAAAACTGCTCCTCGAGGTAGCCAGAAATTCTGCTGTCTAATAGTACAATTTGATCCCAGATCTCATTGATCAATCGCCAGTTATCAATAATGGCTTTGCGGTTGTTGTGCACAAAGGAAGAGGTGGCATCTTAGAAGTAGATGATGTATGAGTGTAAATTCTAGGTGAGTCCCAGATGCTGGGAGACCTCCTGATGGTGTAACCCAACTAGCTGAAGAAGGTAATGGATAGCTGGGTGGACAAAGTTACAAAGGTAGCGTTCAGGCCCCGGGGCAAGTTCCCCTGCTGGTAGTATGGCTGAGGCATAGAGTTCCCACATTGTAGAAGGTATGGAAGAGGCACGGGAGCAGCTGGAGCGAGCGCCCACAGAGTAGATGCCATTTATCAGTTGTTAGATGACATCATTGAGGTTTTTGTACTGGAGTTGGTATTGGCTCCCATTAAGGGAGGGCAGCTAGAGCTGGAAGGCAGCCTAAAATTCTAGCCTCTCCAGCTGCAAGGGCGGCGTTGCATATTGTGAGGTACTAACCCATTGAGTAACGCTTCTCAACTGACCAGTTGATTAGTCTTCAGGGCTGCTTATATTTTCCAATTTTTGTGATAGACATTTTCACTTAGGACAGCTCAGAGACCCCTGTAGTGAGCACCACTTTTGTCGGCGCTACAGTTCTCTGGACTGGCGCTGAGGTTTGTAGGTGGCTTGAAGCTGGAAAATTTGGAAAGAGCACTGAGAAGGAAATAGAAAAATGGGTTAGAATACCAAATACTTTATTAAGTCAAAAGGTTTTGATACTTATAGGGTGCATTGGGACTTGGTGCCTCCAGGATCAATGGGGCCTCATCCAATCAGGATCTTTACTGATCTTCCAGAATGGCCTTCTCATGGGCATCTTAATGGATTGTGTCACCCACCTGACCAAATGGGTGAAAACGCCGCCCCACGTGACTCAGGAATAGGGGAGGAGGATCCTGAAATTAGTTTAGCTTGGTTAGGTTTGACGACTGATTTGGCACAGCCTAATCCAGAAGTAGGAAATTCGATCCTATTGTTATCTCAAATTCTGACACACCCAAAAGGCGAGCCCATATATCAGGGGCGCTGCTGCTTGAACAACGTTAAAAAGTTCTGGAAGAGAATTAACCAGCGAGCGCCAAAAGGCCAAAGCTGTAAATAGCACCCAAGCAATGAACCAGGCAGTTGTGGCCTCAGGGCCCATGGGTCTGGGTGTTGAGAGGAGTGGGATTGGAATGGGTAGTTTGAATTTCATCATAAATAAATTTAAAGCACGGGATTTTTTATTAAAGTTAATAATCAAAAAATAGATTGTCAGTTTTATCAGTGTGTTACAACTGCTTATATAGACAATTTATTTGGTAAATAGCTTAGAAAAGCGTGGGACTGATGCCCTCAATATTTGACCTAACATGCCAAACTTTGAATGAAAGGGGAAAAAAGAACTATATTTGAACTGACTTTGAAATTATTGACGGTGGGCTGAGTTGCTGTCAGTTTGTCCATGGATTCCTGAATTGCGGATTTTCTGTGGTTCTGATGATTTGAGTGATGTTGTCACGCCCAATGGGCAAGGAGAACCTCCCAAGGCCAACCCATGTAGGAAGCGGTCCCAAAAGGTTGGGAACAGGTTCAGGGCGCCCAACCTGCCTTGGCCCAGTTGCTCTGGTGTCCGTTTGACCAGGCTTGATTTACTGGATAGAGCGTTAAATTCTTTTGGTGAGAGTTTGGAGCAGTTGGTGACTTTTGCCAATAGTCTGAGCTACCAGAGAGTGCTACCAAAGATTTGACATTTAACACTTTTTCTGCTAAAGGTATGTGCCCATTAGGCTTTTTTAATAATGATTTGGGACTGTTAACTTTTTAGACCAAATATTTATTACTGTTAATCACATTCAGCCCCTTTGTCCCATGCAGATGCTGACCCTTTGCCAACTCAATGCAAGTCCTATCTATTCTCTATATTAATTCTATTAATGTTAGAACTGGGGTTGGGGCAGAATACTTAAAGGGTAGGCTGTGACCAACCGCTTTTCACCACATGGGTAAAGTTGCTCTGGGAGAAGAGGGGGCCACCGGCCTTCTTGGCCCCTTTTTGGATGGGAAAGGTAACACCCCTAATCCAAATGGAGAGGGCGCTCCCCCAGACTTACTGTAAGGAGCGTGTCTATATCTTCCTGTTTCCAGCGTGGTGGTGCTCAGTGCACAGAGCCAATGCAAGGAAACCAGCCGTTAATACCAAAGTTACTAGAGCCCAGCAGAGGGTGCTGGAGCAATAAAAACTTAAAGGAAAGAGTATGATTATGATAACAAAAATGCCACCAAAAACAACGCAGTGCACAAAGGGGAAAAGGGTAAGCATCCCAGGATGGAGGGAACCTGGGCAAACCAACGGTGCACTAGGGGCTAAACAGATCATCTGTAAAATTGTTTGGTAAATGTAGCATGAGACTTCCTCGAAGGGGTCTGTGCACAGGATTGTTCATAATAGCATTTTTAATAAAAATGGTAAAACGGGGAAACTTATTGGGAAGTCAACCAACAAAGAGCGTTGGTCATGGGAAACATAATTAAACTTTCAGGTAAATATGGGGTTTGCTGGAATGGTCCCAAGCACCAACCCACCAATTGGAAAACACTACCTTCCAAAATGGTTGAATATGCTAAACCTGACTTCACTCAAGTAATCGATTGAAGTTGGATCCACCTGAACACATTGCTTCATAAATGGAACAGGTTTTAAAACCCTGTTCCTCAACTAACCGGAATGGAACCATCTGCCTTCATTAAGTAAACCGTCCATTTTAATGCCTGGGCTGACGTAAGGGGCTGGGCATTTAGCACCTCACTAGTATCAACCTGGGCATATTTAGCCCATACCCAGCGTTGGTCTAGTGTATGCCTGAGGTCAGAAAGGGACTGTAGCTTCACCTTCTGGGCCTCCTGGCGCCCAGCCTTATCCTTGGGGTTAGTCCCCACTATGATGTCATCTAACCATGACACTTACAAGGAGAAGGATTCAGTAGTCAATATTTCATTAGGATCCAAATTGTCCTGTAGGAGAGGAAGAACTCAGCAAGAAAGACTTAAGACATTGTGCTTTAATAGCTGGCAAGAAAGACTACAGTTATTTCGATGGAATGCCTTTCCAGGATCCTACCTCCTCTCCATCATAGGGACAGAAGGGATCAGAATTCATCTCATTAGCTGAGCCCTCTTGAGTCTAAAATCAGGAAGACGCATTTAGGGACAATGTCATGACCCCTGGTAAGCGTTTCTCAGGTCTTCTACTACCACCAGAAAAAAGGGTGGTAATATTTATGGATGCTGACCTACTATAAAGGAGAGTTGAGTTAGAGATATTGAAAAGACAGCTATTGCCGGTATATTTTTCTGAAAAAGATTTCTTAAATCAAGAAAGCTACCAAGAAGGCAACCTCTAGATATACTGGAAGTGGGCCCTATGAGGGGTGGATTATAAGTAGAGTCAAGAGCATACTGAAGGAAAAAACTGTAATATTTGAAGGTACTGGTACAAAAAGATTCAGCACTGAAAATTCTTCAGTAAGGATGGTAGGTCAGCGGAAACCTAGACCAAGGTAAATAGGTGGAGAATATGTGAGACTATGGATTCTGAGGCTTGTACTGCTAAGGTAACCAATGAAAGTAACAGTATTACATTCCCTGTTTTACTTGTTGAGCGTAATACTGCATCACCTAGTGGCGTGTATCTCCTTTCAGCATAACAAGGAGTTCCACCCTTTGTTAAACATTGGTAAGAGCCAGAATCTTTTAATTTTTAACAGAAAAGCGCACCTGAATCGCTTCCAAGGCGTCCAGAACTTGATCTGATATCTTATCACAAGGCTCTGGGGAACCCATCCCTATTATATCAGTTCAGGCGCAGTACTAACAGGGAAACTTAGGGCAACTGGACTACGTGCAGCCAGAACCTGCTTATATCTTGGATAAGAGTGGCGAGGGACCAACTGGAGAACACTAGGTCATAAAGGGAATGTAGATTCATGGTAAGCATATAAGCAATTACTTTGCCTGTTCCAGATAAGAGGGAAGAGAGCGCTGAAGTAACTGCTTATTTCATTATGTCATAAAATGACTGATTAAAAAACTGGGCACAGTTTGGATGCATCAACACCAAGTGGAGCTTTCAAAATTCCAAGGGCAGCAGTTCCATCAACTTTGAGAAGGGACATACTATCATTCAAGTGAGGGAAATAATAAATCACTAACATAACAAAGGCACCAAGGCAGACCAATGGCTATGAAGGGGCAACTGAAGTCAGCCTTTCTGGGGCAACTATTAAATGGTAAGCAATGAGGATGACAACTCCTTAAAGTTTCATAGTTTCTGGCCTTTGGGAGTAGTATCTTGATAACCATGATTTGTTTTGGGGCGCACATGGTCACCTGGGTCCCTTCAATAGACAGATTCATATAGTTGATCATCAGTAATGTAAATTGATTCAAATCTACTCAAGTTAAATTCAGGTAAAGCTTCAGGATAGTTCCATTCTTGCTGATTGGATATAAACTGCTGCACGAAGCCAGCAGTGGGAATGGGATGGTGGATTGATTTGCCTACAACAATGAAGAAAACTCCTTCTGGGAGGGGTGCTCCAGCTAACCTGGACAAGTTGGGATTTTATTGTACTGTTTATTTTTGAAATCTTATCCATGGGAGGCGTGACAGAATTAGTGTATTGTTGTGGCTTATGGTGAACAGATCACGCCAAACCATTGGTGAGTCAGCAAGGCAAATTCTGATTGTGCAGGTGTGCGCTGTGTGCATCAGATCAGTAATTGCTTTAAGGGGAATAACTTATATAAAACTTATTAACTGCACATTGGATAGCCAGATTAAAGAACAGAGAGCCCACTCATAATTATCAGGGCAAAATGTAAAAAGTGATATGCTCTATAAGATCAAAGGCTGGAATTTTGAAAAAGCATGGCAGATGGAATCTACAGAAAATTAAAAGGTCATTGGAATATCTTTTAAATAAAGATAAGGCAAGAAAATGAACAATAACAGATCCTAGTATGAGCTGTTGCCTTTATGATTGGAGGGAGGGGACAATCATAGAGAGGCCTAAATTGGGCTGGTTTGAGGTCTCAATGAACACATTCTGATTTAGTTTACTGGGAAAAGGATACATATTAGATAACTATCAAAAGCTTTAAATTAGGTCATAAATTTTTTGATATTGATTTCCTTAAATCAGGTCACAGATCATATTGATAGTACCAATTAACATGGATTCATTTAGACTGGTACATTCACACAGCTAGTTCCACTTGAATTTGTTCCAATGGGTCTAACAATTGGCATAACTTTGATGGTAGATTAAGTGATTTAGGAGGGTGATCTGTGATCTGCTTTGCTATTAATGGCTCAATATGACTCTGTTAACTTATTACAGGACAATTGGGACATGGGGTGATTTTGAGCATTTTCTGATAATTTTTGGGTCATCAGGCTGGGAGTAGGATGAGCCCTAGGGATCTGTCAAAGACCCCTGGATTGCAATACCTCTGTAAAAACATATATCATTTTTACCAAGGAAGTAAAGGAAAAATGAGGGTAGAGAGGAAGGATCAATGGGAGCCAAGGCAATAACCCATCACTCATCTACCACATGAGCTAGGTTTATCAACCAAGTTAAAGGGTTTACTGGGACCTTAGTCCCTTATTATGCTTTTAGGGATGCTGGGCATGATTTAAATAGAGGGGCTGTGCTTTAAGGCTTACACACTCAATTTAAATCTTGAGTCATATAAAAATCAACCATTGAAAGTTGAATCAGGGCTTTCAAAATCCAACCAGGACACAGATGAGTTTGCTGAGAGTGCTCTGTAGTCTTGATGCTACCATTTCAAGGCTCAATCACCTAAAGAACCTGTCATGGTACATATTCAAAATCCAACTAGGCAAAAAAACATTGCCAAACCTTTTATTTTTATCTAATTTTTTAAAAGCTTTATCTTTTCTCTACTACTGCTACTAATGTACCTTAGCTTAATTGGGTTAAGCTTTTAAACAAAGTAAAATTACCAACCTGACTTTCAAGCGTAAATTTTAAATATATCACCACAGCTATCCTTAGTTAACAGCTTCAAAGCCCTGATATATTGATAAGCTCCTACATAGGTGCCCAACACTGACAGATCTGGATAAACTATCCGCCCATATTCAAAAAAATCCAGCTTACAGCCTCTCATCTTGTAATATAACTTAATATACTGGAACATATGCAAGGTTTCATGCAAGGTTTCCTATGTAATGTGGGCTAGCATAAACTTAGAAATTGTGCAGCATAAAATTCAAGGCATGGTTATGCAAGACCAGTCAGATCAGGTGCAGAGAACTGGCTAAGATGCCCAAGTAAATTAATTCAAAGGGAAAATGTTAAAGCAACCCTCAATGTGCATGCTCAAGCCACAGTATCATAGAATTGGTAAAGTTTGTGTAAATAAATGCTTACAACATGTCTGAGCATGACGCATAGATTCACGTTCCAAAAATCAAAAAAGTAAGAATATCATAAAGGCAAACTTAATATATGGTTTCTGAGTCCAGATTTGTAAGATTTGAAAAGATATGTCATTATAATAGAAAATAAACTTTCAGGATGAGTGGCAATTCTTTTCAAAAATTTAATTTAAGGATTAAAAGCATGATGACTAATAAATCATATTCTTATCATTGTAATAAACTAAAACTTCAATAATGAAATAACCTTATTTGGATGGCAGCCTCTCTATTGTGAGCTACTTTCAAACAAGCAAAGAGGCTAATATTAACTCTGACCATTATTCTTAGCATAGGAAACCCACTAAATGAAGCTCAGATCCTAGAGGTTACTATTGAGGTAAGTATAATAATTTGCAACTTAGCAACTATAACCGCCATCCTTCAATGTAGATGGGTCTATTTATAAATCCAGTTTGCTGTTAAGAATTATATTGGCATAAATTTCCTACCTGAGGCTCATTTCATATGAAGAGAATTATAACCCCACTACCTTTAATATCTAACTCGTAGGAACTTAACACTTAAAATTTATCCATCACATTTACATTTTCATATAACCTAGCTATAAAATCTAGGTTTGCTCTTTCCACTTTAATATCGCATATAGCCAAAGTTCTTCCCAGTGCCCTAAAATATTTGCAGTCAAAAGGATGCTTTGTTTCTTATTCCCGTTTTGTTATAGCACGATATCCTAACCATATAGATATTTATTTATGACGCAATTCAAATATCACCATAGCCCCAAAATATCAACTTTGCCATACCGCAAGATGGGCCATTTGCGCTACATTCTAAGCTATATCATTCACGGATATTACATGCGTGGCCTGATATGTAGATTTTAAAGGGTGGCGACATCCTAAGAAATTTGTATGGCACTGGAGGTCTTAATAGATCATAAGTCAAAAATACATTTAAGGGTGTTATCTTGCAAATTGCAGCCTTTTATGTAATAAGTGGTTGCTCAATATCCTGTTGAGCATAGTATGCTCCTCTATTCTCCAGATAAACTTTATTATGTGAGTAATCAACCCCATATGGAGCTGTTTTAAGCCTCTAGCCTCTTTTGTTATAAAGGATATGCATAATATATTATGTCCACCTAAACCAATAAACTTGTTAAAGCCAGTTCATTAAACAACTTAAATCCCGTGATAGGTATAGGTTTTAAGCATGTTTACTGCCACCAAATGCCAATTCCATAAATAAACTCTGCAAGCATAAGTTAATCATCAAACAAGCATAAAATAACAACAACAGAAATTTAAACAAGTGTTAGAAAACACAATAACGTTTCCAAACAGCGACTTCGAAACCATATTGTTTAAAAAACAAAATCTTGATAAGTCGGTGATATTATTGCAATTAGGAGAAAATTGAAAGCTTTTTCAGCTTCAGTAAAAACATGGCACAGAGAAGAAATTATCTATAAACATTTTCCAAGATTCAATTTATAGGCCCTAAACAATAAAGCGAACTGCATCTTATTGACTCATTATAAACATTTTTAAGAGGTAATAAAGCGCAATTCTGTTTTATAAGCCCTTATTAAAGTACACTTCCTTTAGAGGCTGGCCCTGATTATCTTTAAAAGCGTCGCTTTCTTTTAAAACAAGCTTTCCATTCTGCGGAAATATCGCTATAGCAACAGGTAATGCAGTTACTAAGGAAAAGCTTATAAGAGCTAAAAAGTCAGAGTATAAATGATTTAAAATACCTAGGTTGATCGGCAAGGCAAAGCGCGGGTTGTTTTTTAGAAATGAAGTTTTCTCAAACCTAGCCATTAAAATAGGAGGCTATGAATTTGAGAATTTTAAGAACTAAAGGTTTTAAATCTTACCAAAACAAGAGCAGGAAAAGCTTAAAAGCCATTAGTAACGATAGATAAAATAAATACCTGTTATGACCCTTGACAAAGCCACCTTGCAATAAAGATAAATAATTATGGTTGGAGTGCTTTACTTGGGAAACTGCCTTTAGTCCGGCCTCTTTGGAAACGCCGACATAATTCCCGTCCTTATCCATCACTTTTATACCTTTACTATATAAAGATTAATGGGCAAAGCTCCTCAGTGACATTACGTTATCTCTTTCGAGCGCATCAAAAATACATTGAGAGAAGAGGCGGAAGCAACAGCAGCGAACGGTATGCATCTTCCAAGCATATGGGCTTTGGACGGTGCCAATTAAACTTTTTATCCCAGACTTCAAACTCAAAGCTACCCCAACTGAGGCTAAAAAGTTGGCATCAATTTTTGATGCCCCAAACCTGCAACAGCTGAAGCATACGCAATGCCAGTTTCCTTAGGCGACATGGGAGTAGACTTGTTGGCGTTTGCCCACTAAAAAGAATTAGTATATAATAGTTCAAATAGGTTTACATTAATTGCCACATTAACACTCTGATTAGCCCACTGCCAAAAAATGATCCCAGCAGTGGATGGGTTCGGATGAAGGAGCCCGGCTGTGACAACCAAATTCGTCTAAAGAGTAAAACCGAAAGCATATGGATTACAGGTACAAATGCTGACATCCGAAGAGGGAGCAAGATGAGATCCCCTGTATCTGGATGAATGGACGAACCAACCAAAATTTTCGCCCTTTTTAAACGTTCGGCGGGAGCGCTTTTATCTCCGGCTTTGTAATCTTCCAAAATGGCCTTCGCATTAAGTATTTCTTGTTTTCCAGCAAAAAGATTACTTGAAATTAGATGGTTAATTTAACATTAACCTTACAGTGGGTTGGTTAATTCTACAAAATGGCGAAGGCGACCCAAAAAAGTGTCGTGGGAATATCTTGGTTTGTCTATTTTTTAAGTTAAAGATGAAAAATTCGCCTGATAATTAACAAAGTAAGTTATCAGCGTCTTTTAAAACTTAGAACTCAAAATAGTACTAAAATTGGTACTGACAAAGTAAAAGCATCAAAAATGTATATACAAAGACATTTCGTGGGAAGTTTATATTCGCAGCCCAAGATAAATTTAGAATTCAACTAGTGCAAAAAATAAATTTACGCAAAGCTTTAAAAAATCAACAAACTGAACACAAGCAAATTGAATAGTTAATTAAGGTTATAAAAGTGGATTACTAAGATCAAATGGAGGATGTTCCTGGGTTTCAGACATTTGATGATTAAAATTCAATATGCTTGTAGCAGCTTGAATAAAGGACGGTTCTCGGAAAGCTAATTAAGTTCGCGTTTAAACAGTACTATTTTCGCTATGGAATGATGTCGTATAGAACCAATTTCTATTATTAGTTATATCAACTACATAGTATACATATATATATATATAAAAACATTATGACTGAATGTTATGTATGAGACTCATTATTTCTTAAAATATGAACCAAAAAAGCCCGAAACTTGGCACAAATATTTTATGGATTAGAAGAACCATCGTAGGCTAAAATCATTTTTTCGATCATAATAATAAAAACAAAAGTTAAATATAAAATTCAAAATGCTATAAAATTTTAATGATAGTCATACCGTTTCGGCTGAGCGGTTAGTGGTTATTTGGATGATTCGATAGCTTCAATGTTTTCAGCTAAGCTGTCTGGTGATTAATCCTCAATTTGATTGGTTCATTGAGTTTGCCAAATGGTTGATGGTTATTTGGTTAATTCTATAACATCAATGATTTTAGCACGCAGTTGATACGTTGATTACATAAATTTAATTAAATTTAGCCAAGCAGTTGGTGATTGGCTGATTTTATAGCCTAAATGATTTTAGTATGCAATCGATTAGTTGATTTGATATGGTAATTGTTTTTAGCAAAGTGATTAATGATATAGTTGATTTGATAGATTCAATTGCTTTTACCTGAGCAGTTTTTGGTAGATTCTATATTCAATTGGATTTGCCCAAATGATTGTTGGTTTTTGGTAGATTCTATAGATTCAATTGTTTTTGGTTAAGTAATTTTCTATTATTATATAGATTCAATTGCTTCCTAAACTTATCAATGATCATCTACAATGTAAAAACTAAAATAATTGATTAAAATTGTCTAGTCAATTATAAACCCAAGAAACGCTGGTAAAATTAGCTAGTACTGCTGCAAAGTTAGTGGTTAACACTGTATTTTGTGATGAATCACCATCAGAGTAAAGCCCAACATGAGTGGGATTCCTGAGATTGCAGAATTATCAACCAGATCAAGAAAATATATGTTGAAATTAGATCAATTAATTGCATACCAAACTATAATTGTAATAAAATTAGTTTAATTAATTACTTAACTTGCCTTAATTGTGATAATGTTAAGTAAATTAATTGTATATAATATATTTTCAATGATACTGAGATAATTACTACTACCTTTCAAAATCATATGCAAGGAACAAATCCAGATTCTCAGAAGAAGATTAATATTATAACAGAAAATCAATTAAGCTTGGGTAAATCAGGAAGCTGGATGGAACATAATTAAGTCATTAACATGATTAATATGTGCAGTTGATAAAAATATTCTGTATCATGAAGGAACTACCAAATCTATTTACTATATGTTATCAATCCTAATCTACCACCCCAGCCTATAAGAAACTCCCTTTAATTTACCCTTTTTAGAATCATATCTATAGGCAACTCCTATACCAGAATACCCACCATTCCTCATACCTAGACATCTCTAGTGTCTTTCTCATATTGGATTAAATTACTTGGTTATGCTAGCTCATGGTTAGCTACCCACAACCAGGTCAGTAATACAACAGTATCTGACAACAGTGTTCAATTTTTAGGGAGGTGTATAAATTTCACATTAAATTCTATGTCTGTGTTAACGGATTCAGTGGCCATTAAGGATTGGGTTGTTGGATAAAAAGCATAAGTGTCATGGTTACATGACATAAATGAGGGTACAAATTGTAAAAATAAGGGTGGGTGTGAAGAGGATAAAATTTTAAGTTGGCAGTTCTCCCTGACCTAAAGCATATCATGGAATAACACTGGGTAAAGGCAAGATATGCCCAAGTTGGTCCTGTGTTTCATGCGATGGTCAGCCCTACATTACATCAAGGGCATTAAAATGCATCAGCTTTGCTATTAATCAGGATGGTTCATTATAATTGCTTGAAGAACGGGGTTTTTGAAACCCATTCAATTTACAATATTGCTATATTGGAAAAAAATTCACTTGCAATCAATAACTTGAGACTAGACTATTTTAAAATACAGTATCATAGATGATGGTAATATGCACTTATTGGTTTGTTTAGACTTAGTACCACTCTCACAGATTGATGACTCTTCCCTAATATTTATTAATAATTCCATGAGACCAACCTTCCATGTTGATTAACTTGTTTAATAAAGAACCCAATTAGGTTTACCTTTTTTGCTTGGCCCTTAAGCAAACCTGTGCACAGACTTCCTCAAGAAGGTCTCCAACAACTTAGGACATTTTATTTTAACAAAGTATATAACAAAATCTGGTGCACAACTGTGCCATTCTGATCCCCTCCAGATTTAGGTACCCAAGCACCCTGACGCCAATCTGCACTTGATTATGGACTCCTCCTTGGGGTCCAACCAAGTTCCGTTGTTTATTGGTTATCTAGTTATTTATTCTGTGTTGTACACCCTGTTCCTGGGTCCCTTGTGCTCAGGCACCTTCCAAGGTGCCTTGTTCCCACTCTTACTAGTGATTAGCTCCCTTGTGGTGTGGCTGTGTATCCTGCACCACCATGATGGGAATGAGAGAGTTACAGACACTCTCCTGACATTAATTGAACAACTTTTTTACTTTACATACATTATAATTATCTGTATGGGGCTTTCTTTAAATGTGAACTGGTGCGCTGGCCATTTGTCATGGCATTTATGGTGCTCACCAAAGTTTTCTCATTTGGTTTAGTATTGGTGCGTCTCAGCATTATTTTTGCTGCTACCAATTAGGAAGTGCTCACCCTTCCTGCTTGTACCTGGTAGACTCAGACTCTTCAAGATCCTGTTGTCATGATTCTTGACTTTTTCCTGAAACTTATTCTGAAATTCAACAGGTTCTTGCTTCCCTCTCACCTGAGCCTTCTTTTTATAATAAAAAACAAATGGTTCCCATCCAACTTTGTGTGGGGTGGATTTTCTGTATCAGATGCATTCTAAGGCTGCTAAACGGGTTTTTGCAGTGTTCCATGCACAGCCACTTTTGTGGAAATCAGTAGAGGATTTAGAGCGTTTCCTGGAGCAGCATCACACAGATATGTCATCTGTCCAAGCCTTCTATGAGTTCTTTGCTCTTCGCCAAGCTGGCCACCTGGTGAAATTATATTTAAATGGAATTTGTGACAGGGCCCATGCCCTACATTTGTCAGACATCATTAAAAATTCATTCCTCCATTACACTTTAAACCCCTAAAATAAACGCCCCAGTATGGCAATCTCCCCTCCTAACTTCAACCAGCTGATTGAAGCTCTTTGGGGTAATTTCCCCGCCCCAACCTGGAAGGAGCCAGGTAATTTGGCTGTCATGGTTTCACACAGGGTGACCCCTATAAGTATGATCCCCAAAAATTTGTGCGCGCCTCTGAAAAAAGAAGGAATCTTACCTTTCATTCCTTCATTTTTGGCGGAACTAAAAGGCGGGCAGGGGTCAAACCCACAAGAGTTTTTTTTATGTTTTAGTTGATTTTGACACATTGATGTCACCCACAGTAGCCTCTATAAATATAGCGTCTGCAACAATTGATTTCCCCTTGATTGTGGTAAAACTCCCCACCAATTTTTTCCTCACTTTGGCAGAATTTGAGGGTTTGGATGAGTCTTGCCCTGAAGTCAATGTAAATGGTTCAACTAAAATAATCTTTCTTTGCACCACGTTCCTATGGTGCTGGCTGGATCATTGACAAAGGACTTGGTAGTGATGGTCCTGGAAAATGATAAACAACCAGCCATCAAATCTGGTATGGGATCATTAATTCCCAAAAATGCATTTTTAACATGAGTATTCAAATTTAAATGAGCTGATCATCAGCTCCTGCAGCTCTTACGCAGACCCCATTCCTGTGTACCAAAATAAAACAGAGAACCCGCGCTTGACCATGATCTGCAGAACACATGATCTGTAGATAGAATTACTTTTAAAATTTGAAAATATTTTTGCAACTGCTGAAGATATTGTGGCATATGTGACCTCAGTAGAGAGAGTGGCCAATTATATTACTCCATTTTATGATGAAGAAAACTTATCATGGAGGCATTCTTATGCCTGATGAAGGATTTTCTGGTGAGGCATTAGCGTTATCTGTTATATGTAAAGGACATTCTGAATAATTTTTGTTGACTGCTACCCTTTTATCCCCTTTAGAGAAAATCAGCACAAATATTTTGGTGAATACAGAAGCCTCTGAGAACTTTATTGACCAAGACCTATCTGACTACCTTGTATTGAATCACTTTCTAGATGGTATTGTTAGGTGAGGGTCTTCCCAAGGTATTCCCACGCTGAAGGTTCTGGGGTTAGTGGATTATTAAGTTGGCAAATATCATTTGGCATACTGCTTCCCATCAATTGAAAACCTCTTGTACCTCATTATTTTGGGAGTATGTTGTGGCGAAAGTTTGATGTCAGAACCAACTTAAAGCCAATACCTTGTCATTATCACTATAAATAGTAAAAATTAGTTGTCCCCTTGTCTGAAGCACCCTCATAGGGCAATTTGACTCAATGGCCAAAGGTCCACACACTTAGTCTCGCTCTGTTGCTAAAACATCTTTGAAAGTACCATTAATTTCTTGCTTAGAAGGGCTGGGATCTTTATTTGATGCGGCTTCAGCCAAAGTACTACCAACTCATTCAGAGTTTAATTGCGAGTTCAAACTCACTGTTGATCTGTTGCATATATCTTCTCCCATTTACCTTTAAACATATGGGAGGAAGCAGCCTTAGATGTATGAGTTAAGGAGCAGTTAGCTAAAGGCGCAATACTTCAGCGTGCCTCTCTGTTATGCTCCTCACTTCACTTTGTGGGGAAAGCTGATGGCACCTTATGCCCATTCATAGATTGTATAATCTAAACAATGTCACAGTACCAGATTTGCATCCCATCCTGGTGGACTCACTGATTATTCACTATGTGGAGAAGGCTAAAGTCTTCTTCAAAAAGTATTGCTTATATGCGTTCAATCCCTGGTCTGCAAACAAATGAAGTCAGATTGCCAGCCCCTTGCGGGGTTGTTGGTAATAATTTAAAATGCCAAAGGGCCTTGGACTTCCTTATCAGTGGATTTTATTGTGGAGTTACCTGCATCTGAAGGCTACAATGCTATCATGGTAGTGGCGGACCATTTTACAAGGTTCGCCCACTTTGTCCCCTTTAGAACCACAGTAACCATGGCGGATATGGCTAGCCTTTTTGCGTCTTATGTATTTGCCCTTCATGGGGTGCACCAAAAGATAATTAATGATTATGGTCCCCAGTTTACCTCTGTATTTTATTAAAGAGCTGTGTAAGACTCTTCAGATTCTCCCCTGCCGTTCTACTGCCTATCACCCCAAATCAGATGAGCATACTAAACGAGTGAACCAGTGCCTGGAACAGTTTCTGCGGTGTTACACTGCTACAGACCATTCAAATTTAATTTCCAATCTTCCCATATCCCACTTTAGCTATAATACCGTTCAACATGCATCTATCATATATTCCCCATATTTTACCAACCATGAGTTTAACCCCACCTTCAACATGGATCCCAGCTGTGGATCCAAAGTGGAAGCAGTGGTGGATCTTTCTAAGAAATTGAGAAAGTACACCTGGCGGTTACCAAAAATTTGGATGCAACAATGCAAGCTTATAAGGAGAACGTCAATGGTAAGAGATGGGTAGGTCCTGCATACAAGGAAGAGGATCTTGTGATGCTTGATGCTAGAAATATCCCAACCAAGCAGACATGCAAAAAGCTGGGATCAAAGAGAATAGGGCCTTACCATATTATTAGAAAGATGAACCACACCTTGTACCAGTTGGATCTTCCCTTATCATTCCATATCTTTGCTGTATTTCATGAAAGTAAGCTGACGTTGTCTGAGGGCTCCACCAAAGACTTCAGAGGCTTATTTTTTCAATGGGGCGCCAGAGTGGGTAGTGGAGGAAATTATGGCCCCTCGTCATCTAAGAAGAAGAATTGAGTACCTGGTATCCTGAAGGGATTTGATTCAGCTGAGAGCAGTTGGTTACCAGCGTGCAATTTCGCCCATGCCAAGATCTAATTGAGGTTTTTCATGAGCGTTTTCATGAGGCAGCAGGACCCAAGTTGAAGCAAATTATTGCCGCCATGAAGCTGGACCCTGCCCACAAGAATTTCTCCCTGGCTGAAGCCCCAGGAGGGGAGATGGAGCTACAACTGAATGGGAGGATAATTTCATGGTTACATGACATGATTGATGGTACAGGTTGTAAAACCAAGCCTGGGCGTTAGGAGGCCAAATGGTTTAAGTTGGTAAACCTCCCTGACCTGAAGTATACCATAGACAAACGCTGGTTTACAGGCAAGATATTATCAAGTTAGTCCTGGGGTTAAGTAATGGTTGCCCTGAGTTACATTGAGGGCGTTAAAATGCATTAGCTTTTCTATTAATGAGAACGGTTCATTATAATTGCTTGAAGAATGGGGTTTCAAAACCTGTTTAATTTACAACATTGCTAAATTTAGAAGAATCCACTTGCAATAAATTAATCAAGTTTGGACTATCATAATCAACATTACCATAGCTGATAGTAGTGTGAAATTATTGTTTTGTTTAAACTTAATACCACTTTTACAAAGTTGATGACTCTCCCCCAATAATTATTTATAATTCTACAAGTCCAACCTTTCTTGTTGGTTAACTTGTTTAATAAAAAACCCCATTAGGCTTACATTTTTTGCATAGCCCTTAGGCAAACCTATGCACAGACCTCCTCAAGAAGGTCTCCAACAACTTAGGACATTTTATTTTAACAAAAATGTTGATAGAATCTGGTGCACAACTGGGCCATCCTGGTCACCTCCAGATCAAAGCACCCAAGCACCCTGACGCAAAATTGTACTTGATTATGGAATCCTCCTTGGGGTCCAACCAAGTTCTGTTGTTTATTTGTTTCTAGTTATTTATTATGTGTTGTACACCCTGTCCCTGGGTCCCTTGTGCTCAGGCACCTTCCAAGATCCTTGTTTTTAGTCTTACTAGTGACTAGTTCCCAAGTGGTGTGGCTTTGTTTCCTGAACCAACTCACTGGGATTGAAAGATTTACAGACACTCTACTGACAATAAAACAGAGTTATTGGCGTAAATATTGACATCATAATCTAATAAGTATTATTGGAATTTTTGGAGGGTATAAATGATAGAAAGTATTTCCTTTAAGTATGGAGGATAATTGATTTTGTCAAAACTGAATTTCTTGGAGATGTATTTAATGGGAAGATATTTTTCATATCATAATTGGGTCAATACAGCTTCGAGAGCACTATCTCTCATATTGGTGAATACTTGAAATACAGCAAAAAAATAGAAATTTTTAACAGGAGCTTAGTCATTGCTTTCTTCAATCCATTGAAACTGAGCTGTTCAGGTTGATTAAAGTTCCAGGCAGCCTATTTTCTTCTGCAGGTGGTATAATGGTGCAGAGATATGAATGTAATTTAGAATGGAAAAGTAGTAGTAATTGATAGCTACTAGGAAGCTGAGTAGTTTGCTAGCATTTTGGAGTAGGGCTAGGAGGTAATAGCTCTGATTTTCAGGGTCAGTTGTCTTATTTTGTAATGTCTGAATTAAGTTGGACTGATTGGTAACTTCAGTAAAAATTATAAGGGGTAGTTTGGGGTTGATTCCCAAAAACTTGGCTTGAGGGATAGGTAGCACATGTAGGTTCAATCTTAAGCCATGCTAGTTGGTAGTGTCCAGTAGTTAAATTGGTAATAAAGGGTACTTTAGTCACCTAGGACAATGAGGGAGTTTGAAATTGGATGCAATGGGTAGGCATTCCTCTTTGGAACCCTGACTATTGGAAGAGTCCAGGGTAAATCAGAGGGGCGATGAGGCCCATTGGCTGATTTCTTAGTCTCAACTAAGTGTTATAATTTGAAGGTAGTTGATAGAGGCATCAGGTAAATGGTTAAGTGTTACTAATTTAATGTGGTGTTGTCCCCAGTTGTAAGTCTAAAAACTTAACCTCTTGGGTTAGGCCAGGAAAAGGTCTCTTATAGGAAGAAGAAAGGGCCAAATGCCCCCATGGAGCCCTTGGCTCAACTGGGGACTTGAGGAATGTGGTTGATGAACATTAGGTAACTGCATTGGCCCCAAAGGTTCCCTCCACAGTATCCTCCTTGAATGCCTCTTTCCTTGTTGAAAGAATAAAGAAGGTTTGCAGAGAGGTAATTCAGGCTAGAAGTCACAACAGCACCTCCACCCTCCCCTGGCCTCCACCCTGCCATCTCTCACTTTCTTGGAAAGGAAGAAAATCGACCTTGAAACTTAGGAAATGGTTCCTGAGTTAGGAAAACAGCTCCAGAACATGGAACCCAAAATTCCAGGTCTGGAAATGCTAATCTGAGTTGAGAATCCATTCTCAAAAAGTTCAAATTTTTTAAAATTTTCAAAATTGACCCTGTCAGAATCCTATTCTGCCATCCCTTTGATATGAGCAAATCCGCTTAAGTTTGGATCAGTGAGAATCCCTTCCTGGCAGATCAGGGATTTATGTTGCCAGAGCTTTTCATAACCTAGTGTGTAAGCTAGCTGATGACGCCCCAAGCCTAGGCTGGGTACCTATGAGAACATCAGCTGCCCTATCTAGGAACTTATGACCCCATTTTCCCCTATTTTTTCATATAAAGCAACTGCCTCTGGAAGGGGAAGTTGTTGGTCCATTTTCCCTCTTAAGTTTTAAAATAAAGCTGATCTTTTACCCAAATCTACTCTGCAGACTCATCCTCTTTTCAATATAATTTCACATAACTTAGCAAAGTACACAGCAATATGCATTTTAGGGCCAATGTTTGGGCCCTCCAAGTTATCAATCTGGCAGCCCACTAATGGTGATCATAATGATCAAAGATTTTGCCATTGGCGCTCAATGCCAATCCGCCGCTTCTAAAGAGCTTTCATATTCACCAAAATCTTTTCAACAATCTGCTCTTCCTTTGGCACCTGGTGGACAAGCTACAGGTATGCCTCCCTCTTTGCAAAATAATCAGAGAATTCAGACTAATTTTCCTTGCCAATCTGCCGGTAGTTTGGCACAATTTTGGCTGTAATGAGGCTGTCTGTTCTAATTACAATTCTCCATTATGAGGCAAGAAACAGCCATTTTCACAACTGCAAGGTGATAACCAGGTGCCAACTATCCAGGCCATCTTGCCAATGGTCAATCTGGCCCAATTTAATTTACAAAATCGATCCACCATCCTGAAAATGTCCCCAACCCTCACCCCATTACAAAACACCACAACAGGTGTGAGGTGTAGCCCAAGGGCTCCCAACAGTCAAAATTGTTTTGATTTGATTCAATTCATGAACCCATAAACATTTCCAAAACTTCAAAAAAATTTTAGGATTTTCAGAACATTTATTTTAATAAAATTGAACCAGAAAATTTGGAAAAAGAGCTCAAATATCACCAACTGCAAACCCAGGAGTATTGATCATCCTCTTTGCCTCTCCTAACCTTGGGAGATGCCCCAGAAAGACACAGTTTCCCCCATTGCAGCCATTTGGTTTGCTATGAGGGTCTTTGGTATATCCTTGATTTTTTATTTCCTCACAAGAATCATAGGGGATCCCTCCTACAAGTAATCAGAACTGCTATGCCATTGGAATTCTAGGCTATCCATTGGGTTGTTACACACCTAAATTGGAAGCCTAGTCTTACTTTAATCAGCAGTTTCTATAAAACCAGTTCATTAAAGGGGCATCATTTTCATCTTGTTCAATCTCATCTTCATAGTACTGAGCTAATTGAGGCAAATTCATGTTCTTGAGATCCTGAAAATGCTCAAAATCTCGGGTTTGCTGGAAAACTATGATGTATAGATATGAGTTAAGTTAAGCAGGTAGATGATCCTGGTTTGATTAGGCAAGAGAGATAGTCAAAACTCATTTTGGATGCATTGTGGGGTTTCATTCTCATTCAACAAATCAAAAATCTTTGTTGGGTCTTTGGTGGTATAAATTTTATATTTGGGTGCTTTTGGGTATTTGCACTCCGGAAATTATCAAAAACCTTCTTAAGGGATTTAGGGATAGTTACTTGATCTGTAGGAGAGTGTCTATAACTCTCCTGTTCCCAGCGTGGTAGTGCATGGGGAACAGGGACAACGCCAGGGAACTAGTTGGTAGTAAAGTTACTAGAGCACCGCAGAGGGTGCTTGAGCTGTAATAACTTATGTCAAGGATGGTTATCAGTAGAGGGAAGAACCAAAGTTAAACTAACAACAAAGCAGGAGTGAACATCAAACTGGAGTTCATACCCACACGGTGCTCAGAGTGGGAGTTTATAGGTGGCACAGGTTGGAGGGAACCTGGGCAGCCCAATGGTGCATGGGCAGAGAGATTTACAGTTGTTAAATTTAAATAGTTAATGTTGCATGAGACCTCCTTAAAGAGGTCCATGTACAGGTTTGTCCAAAATAACATATATTAAAAAGTGTACTAGCAAAGGGTTTAATTATGAGGGAAGTCGACCAATGAGAGAAAATGATCTTGAGAAAACAGATTTAAGGGAATTTAGGAAACAATTAACTAATAAAAGCAGTGCTAAGCTGAGGTGCAGCAATAATTACATGCTTCCATTGGGCAGTAAACTATACTTGGTAATTACTGAACTCAGGTTATCAATTGTAGACAAAGCTGATCTGAGCTGGAAATTATGAAAACCAAATGGGTTTTGAGACCCCATTTACCAAGAAACTGAGGTGAACCGTTTTTATTAATTAAATCTAGTTAGTTCTAATGCACCTGCTGTTATACAGGAAAGAACTTCTCTTGCATCCCTAGGACCAACCTGAGCATATCTCGCCTTCACCCAGAGTTGATCCAAGGTATTTTTGAGGTCAGGGAGGGCTGCCAACTTACTTTCTTAGCCTCCTGACATGCAGCTTTGTCCTTGGTATCTGTCCCCATAATTATATCATTTTCAAGCCATGACATTACCCTCTTGTGCTTTTTAAGCTCCACCCCTCCATGAACTTGCACCAGGGAAAAGTTCTTGTACGCTGGGGCCAACTTCATAGCGGCAATGGTTTGCTTTGACTGAGTTTTGGCGGCCTGGGGAAACACTTGTGAAAAATGTTGATTAGGTCTTGGGTATGTGAACAGTTGCATGCTGGTACCCAACTGTTTTCTGCTTCATTGAATCCCTTCCAGGAAATCAGGTACTCAAGCCTTCTTTTTACTTGACAGAAGGCTACTATTTCCTCCACTTCCCACTCTGGCGCCCCATCCACAAGATAAGCTTTGGGAGTCTCTGGTGGGGGCCCTCAAACAACGTCAATTTGCTCTCATGAAAGACAGAAAAGATCCAAAGCAAAGAGGGAAGATCCAACTGGTATGAGGCGTGGCCCACCTTTCTAATGTCGGACATTCTCTTTCTCAACTTAAGAAAAAGAATGTTGGAAGTATTAGGGCTCCTGAATCTGCCATTATGATTGGCCCATCTCCTAGCTTGATATCAATTAACATTGAGGTCAACAATGATATAAGTATAAACAGCAAAACCTTGGCGGATTCTCGGTGGAATCCTAATCAATGAAAAAATATGATTTACCATAAAAATCGGCTTAAAAAGGTAAATACTAACTGTAGAAATACTCTGACTCCTCAGTCAAATATGAGGAGTATAATATCGCATGAATATGAACCCTTGCAAGGCAAGAAGATTATACCCATCAATGATTGGGTGCCAGTTAACCAATCATTATCATCAAAGTCTAACCACCGCTGAGGTGCAAAGATTTTACTCAAGGATGATAGGGTGAAAATTAGCCAATCATCACCATCTGAGTTTGACCCCCACCAAATTACCCAATCATTACCATCCAAGTCTGACCACCACCAAGGTGAAAATATTTTACTCGCTGGTGATTGGATACAATTCATCCAATCATTACCGCATGGGTCAGTTTTGCCTCAAAAATTTTCATCTTCGATCTAATAGGCCAAAAACCTATATTCCCTAATTTAGACAACTGAGCTTTGCATTCTTTTACCTCAAATATCGATGGTCTCGAAATTTGAACTAGTTTAAATAGAAAAAGCTAGTATCAACAAGGGGGCCTTCCCTGGTTTTGCCGCGTTTTTGATAATAAAAAATATAAAAAATTATAATAAGTATTATTTTATACTTTTAATAAAAAGTACGTTTCTCACTCTGAGGAATTATTTGTGGCCTCCATTCACGGATCCCACATATAACAACGCGATAAGGGCCAATCCTCATTAGTCCCAGCTTTTTGCATGGCTGCTTGATAGGGATGTTTTGATCATCAAGCAACATGATATCCCCTTCTTTGTATGCTGGACCCACTCATCTCTTACCATCAGCATTCTCCTTATATACTTGCAATGCCGCCTCCAAACTTGTAGAAACCCCCAGGTGTACTTTCTTGATAGTCTTAGCAAAATCCACCACCACTCCAACTTTAGATCCACAGCTGGGTCCATGTTGAAGGTGGGGTTAAACCCAAGGTTGGCAAAAAATGAGGAAGCAACTGATTGACACCTGTAACATGTTGTTATAGATAAACTGGCCATAGAAAGGTGAAAACCCCAATCTGAATGATCTGCAGCAATGTAACACTGCAGAAACTGTTCTAAGCACTGGTTCACTTCTTTGTTCTGCCCATCTGATTGGGGGTAATAGTCAGTTAAGCGGCATGGCTGAATCTGAAGAGTCTTATACAACTTCTCTCACAAAATAGAGGTAACTGGGGTCCCAATCACTAATAATTTCTTGGGGGACACAATGAAGTGCAAATGTAATAGATTGGGAGGCACCTGATCCGTGCATTGGTTCAGATCAGGTGGAAGTCAATCCAAATGTGGCCCTGGTTCAATGGGCGCCAAATTTGGTAGGTCGGAGCCAGGCAAAATCGCCATCCCAAATCTAAATCACCTCCACAAAATGATGATGGGCTTACACGGGGTGTGGATGGTGATCCAGTGGGATGATGATTCTTCACTAATGATGTGGTGGTTTGGGTTCAGAGGTGTTTAACATAATGAAGAGCCTAATTGATAGTTGCAGCATAATATTTAAGGGAAGACGCGGCAGCCCTGAAGGGCAGTTGTGTCTTCTAGGAGGAATTTATAAATAAAGGACTTTGCTAAGCTCAAGTTTTATTAAATTTATTTTAGTAAAAGAAGTCAGATCAGATCCAGGTCATGAGCTCCGCCATTGAGCTCAGTGTGGCGTTGGCATCATTATCAGCCCTATCCTGGTCCCAGACCCTGCTACTAATGTGCAGTATAATGGGAACAGTGGTCTGGGAATATGTGGCAATGATAAGACATGGCGGTCAGGTTCAGGGATGGGCCTCTGCTGGCCTGTACCTAGTTTGGTCAGTAACTTTGCTCTTACTGCCCAATTCAATTGTGGCGTATTGACGCGAACCCACCCATTACATTAAACACAACTCTAATACTTTCTTGTTGGTTTTGTGGGGCCCCCAGGAGGAGGAGGTGGTCCCAGGTGGGGAGGAATGATACCGCCATGTGTTGATGGTGGTGATGGTGAGCTTCTTGCTTACATTAATGTTAATAGAAGTGATCTGAGTGTGTGGCTTGAGGCCTGCAAGAAGGGAGGAATGCCAAGGGGGTCCTGTATCCCCAAAAGGATGAGCAGCTTTGCTGATGGAGGCCTTAGAGAAAATTCACCAAGTGGTGTCATGGATTCGTTTTCAAGTGCAGTTGACTCAAGAAACGTGTGGAGAGACCCTTCTCTCATTGCAGATTGTGCAGATTGTGGATTCACTACCTCTGGAACTTTCTGGGTGGGTGCAAGAGTTGTTTGAGGAGCAAGGACGCCTGCCAGGATCCATGGATGAGTGTGTGGACTGGATCGATTGGGTGGCTTGTCCAGATGAGGTGCAAGATGAGGCGTGATCAGCTCTTTTGACCATGGAACAGGGCTGAGGTTTGGTGGAGTAATATGGGCGGATTTTCTGGCCATTAGCAAAAGCAGTGAGAGTCTTGGATTCACAATCATTGTGGATGTTCAGACAGGGGCTGCAGGTGGACATGTTGGCTGCCATGGCAGCTGCTAAAGTTCAAGGCTCATTGGTGGAGAAGATTGCTTTGGCAATACAGGTGGAAAAGCAGTTGGTGTTGGCACAGAACTGGAGAGAGGATTCAACGTCCCTGGGAAGAGTCCAGTCGCCCATCATTGCTAATAGAGGATGAGGAGGCTGGCGGGGTTCTCCACGGAATTTTGGAAATATCCATGGGGGCCCCCATCAGGGTAGCAGTGAGGAGTCGGGAAGAGCAGGTCTGGAACCCAGACAGAGCCCACCCTGTGATTCACGCCTCCCAGCTGCAGGCTTTCAGGGGTGAGGGGCCTGAGTGCCCCAGTCCGTTGAATCATAGAGAAGGGTTTTCCCAGAATATGAGGTGGAATGGATACTGGATGCCAAGTGGGTGAGAGGCTGACATCAGTTGCTGGTGAAGTGAAGGGCTATCCAGTAGAGGAGTCAATGTGGCAGACAATGGAGGAATGTGCGCGGTGCCCAGAGAAGGTCCAGGAGTTTTGGTCTTCACAGGGGGGTGATGTAACGGATTGGGCTGCACCTGATCCGTGCATTGGTTTGGATCGGGTGGAAGTCAATCCAAATGTGGCCCTGGTTCAACGGGCACCAAATTTGGTAGGTTCAGAGATGGGCAAAATTGCCATCCCAAATCTGAATCACCTCCACAAAATGACAATGGGCTTATGTGGGGCATGGATGGTGATCCAGTGGGATGATGATTCTTCACTAATGATGTGGTGGTCAGGGTTCAGAGGTGTTTAACATAATGAAGAGCCTAATTGATAGTTGCAACATATTATTTAAGGGAAGACGCGGCAGCCCTAAAGGGCAGTTGTGTCTTCTATGAGGAATTTACAAATAAAGGACTTTGAAAAGCTCAAGTTTTATTAAATTTATTTTAGTAAAAGAAGTCAGATCAGATCCAGATCATGAGCTCCACCAGTGAGCTCGGTGTGGCGTTGGCGTCATTCACGGCCCTATCCTGGTCCCAGACCCTGCTACTAATGTGCAGTATAATGGGAACAGTGGTCCATGAATATGTAGCAATGACGAGACATGGTGGTCAGGTTTGGGGATGGGCCTCTGCCAGCCTGTACCTAGTTTGGTCAGTAACTTGGCTCTTACTGCCAAATTTGTTTGTGCATATTGGCACAAACCTGCCCATTACATCAAACACATGAGTGATGAAGAGCCTAGCCATCTCAGCTGTGATTATTGCAACTCTGCAAGAATATAAAGTGGGCAAACCTCATAAATGGTCCACCACTACCATAATGGCATCATAACCATCAGAAACAGCTAATTCCACAATGAAATCCACGGATAGGGAAGTCCAGGGACCTTCAGCCTTTTGAACTGGTACCAAAAACCTTGCTAGTGGTTGTCAATTTGGTTTTATTTGATTGCAGATTAGGCACCCTTTACAATACCTGCCTATCTGAGTGGGTAAGACCTTCCAATTGTATGTGCATCAATTTAGCTCAAAAGTCTTTGCTTTCCTAGGATGACCAATGGTGATTCCATTGTGATGGTCCCAGATGATTTTCAGGCGAAGTGGTCCAGTAGGAACCCATAAGGACCCCTGAAACCACACCATCTCATCCTTTACGTGATAACCCCTTGTTAGATCCTCCTGATTCAGCGCGCTCTTAGAAAGGAACATAGTATATTCAGCTGACTACAGCTAAGACAGGACTACCTTTCTGAAGATACTGCATTCCTCCGCATTTTCCAGAGGAGAGAGCGCTAGCCTGTTGGCCATGGGAGAGAGAAATTGGGACACAATCTTACCCAATGGAATCATCAACTGGTATTATGAACCTCTACCTCCTTTGGATCGGGAGCTAATGCAGGATTATGGCTCAAAGCATCTTCCAAACCATTATCATTGCCCTTGGTGGACTTATAAGAAAATGCAAATTGGGCAAGGGTCTCATGCCAATGGGTCTGCCGTGGAGTTAAGACATGAGGTGTGTGGTAGTACAGTAAAGCACGGTGATCTGTATGTATGCAGAAAGGTTCAGAAGAGCTATGAAGGTGATGAAGCCAATAAGTCAACGTTTCTACCGCTGCTAATAACTCTTTGTCATAAACGGCATAGTTTAACTCAGGCACAGACATCTTTCTAAAAAATATCCCACCAGATGCTCTATTCCATCTTTGCCACTTGTAATAAGGCAGCCATTATGGTGAAGTTGGAGGCATCAGTAGACATAATGAACTCCTTTTCAGGTTCACCATGGCTAAGGATGGACGTGGACAATAGGGTGCAATTTACTGCTTGGAAAACATCCTACAAAATGGGGGACATTGAAGCACTTTTGCCCCACTCGCTTTATACAGAGGTGCTGCCACCTCAGAAAGATTGGGTGTGAACTTCTTGAGGAACACACGCTCCCAAAAAACTCCTCAATTCCTTGACCAAAGTTGGGGTGGGCCACTCACAAATTACCTTCTCCTTGTATGGAGTTATCATGTATCCTTTGTCAAACATGATGTTGCCCAAAAAGGTGACCTGGGACATGAAGAATTTACGCTTGCTGATCTTCAGCATAAGGCTGGCTGCTTCAACCGCTCCACCACTTGCTGAAGTTGACTGAATGGTACTCATGATCAGGGGAAAACTCAGAATATAATTCATGTAGGCAACCGCACATACCACAGAAGGTCCCCCAAAGCTGCATCAATATGACGTTAAAAGATAGCAGTGGCATTCTTAGGCCCAAAGAGCATGACCTGAAACTGAAAAATGCCTTTTCTGGTACAGAATGCTGTTAACTACTCCTTTCCCTTCTTAATCCAGATCTTATTGAATGCATTTAGGCAATACAGTTTGAAGAAGACTTTATCCTTCTCCACATAGCGCGCAACCTGTGAATCTAAAGGAATTGGATGATATGGTACAGTAACATTATTTAGATTCTCATAATATATGCAAGGGCGTAAAGTACCATCAGACTTCTTCACAAAGAGAAGTGGGGAGCATATGAGGGAGGTACGCTGAAAAATTGTGCCTTTGGCTAACTGCTCCTTAACCCACACATATAATGCTGCTTTCTTCCTTACAGTCAAAGGGTAAATCAGGGAAGATATACACACCAGATTAACTGTGATCTTGAACTCACAATCAAACTCTGAATGAGCAGGTAATTCATTGGATGAAGCCACATCAAATGAAGATTCCAGACCCTTAAACAGGAAGTTAAAGGCACCTCCAGTAAGGGCTTCAATAATGAAGTGAGACTGATAGTGTAGATATTGGGCCAGTGGGGCATTTTTTTCCTGAAATTAGCCTCATACAAAGGAACAATTAATGTGTGCCCATTCTTTAATGTTAAGGTAAGGCATTGTCTTCCAAGTTGGTCCTGATGTCAAATTTTTGCCACCATTACACTACCAAAATAATGGGGTATAAAAGGTTTTTGATAGCTTGAAAATGATCCATCAAAATATACTTGCCCACTTGATAATCCACCAACCCTAGTATCTTTGGGTGAGAATACCTTGAGAAGCCCCTCCCCTAACTATACCACCTGTCAAGTAACTAAGCTCAAGGTAGTCAGCTAGGTCTTTGTTAATGAAATTCTCAGTGGCTCCAGTATCCACCAAGATAGTGTTGCTATTCTTATCTGAAGGGGATGAGAGGGTAGAGGTTAACAAAAAATAATTTAAATGATCTTTTTTTATAGCAGAGAACTCCAACACTTTACCATTTAAACTCTTCTTCAGGGTCTAAAATGCCCCCAGGGTACATTTCTGCATTAAAGAATGGAGAAGGATATTTAGCCACTCTTACTACTGAGGCCACATATCCCACCATATCTTCAGCAACTGCATAAACGTTTTTATATTGTAATTGTAACTCTTTCTCCACCTTCTGGGTTCCGTGGATCATTGTGGTGGCCAAGCATGGGTTCTCTGGAGTGATTTGATACACAGAAATGAGATCCATATCTAAGCCATAAGAGAATAAATATAGTTCAGTTGTATATATAACAATGCCATTATAAAATGTATTTTTGGTCATGAATGACCCTATCCTCATTTCAGCAATGGGTTGTCCGATGTTATCCAAGGGCATCACCCCTAGGCCCACCATTGAGGATACAGACTGCACCATCTGAACATGGTGCTGAAGAAAACCCAGTTTATTTGAATTGATTAATTATTTTTAGTGGAAAGTCAGGGAATCATGACTTTTGGACTGCAAAGCATCTGTATCCACTGGGTATGAGCAAGAAGGGTGGGTACTTTCCAGTTGGAGGTAGCAAGAATAACACTGAGATGCTTCAACCTTCAGGAAAAGAGTAAACTGTGGTGAACACTACCACAGCTATGGCCAACAGCTGGTGCACATTGTTTGCACTTCATGAAAGTCTCACATAGAAAAAGTTCATGCACATAAATTAAAGTGGTTATTTAACTAATGTAAGGAGAGTGTCTATAACTCTCCTGTTCCCAGCGTGGTAGTGCATGGGGCACAGGGCCAACGCCAGGGAACTAGCCATTAGTAGTAAAGTTACTAGAGCCCCACAGTGGGTGCTTGAGCTGTAATAACTTATGTTGAGAATAGTTATCAGTAAAGGGAAGAACCAAAATTGAACTAATACCAAAGTGGGAGTGAATATTAAAGTGGAGTTCATACCCACATGTTGCTCAAAGTGGGAGTGTATAGGTGACACAGGTTGGAGGGAACCTGGGCAGCCCAATGGTGCATGGGCAGAGAGATTTACAGTTGTTAAATTTAAATAGTTAATGTTGCATGAGACCTCCTTGAAGAGGTCCACACACAGGTTTGTCCAAGATAACATATATAAAAACTATACTAGCAAAGGGTTTTATTATGAGGGAAGTCAACTAATGAGAGAAAATAGTCTTGAGAAAACAGATTTAAGGGAATTTAGGAAAACAATTAATTGATGAAAGCAGTGCTAAGCTGAGGTGCACCAATAAGTGCACACTTCTATTGGGCAGTAAACTATACTTAGTAATCAACCAAACTTGGGTTATCAATTGTAGACAAGGCCAACCTGAGAAGAAAATTTCAAAAACTGAATGGGTTTCAAGACCCCATTCACCAAGAAACCAAAGTGAACTATTTTTATTAATTGAAAAGTTAGTTCATTTTAATGAACCTACTGTTATATGGGGCTAAACTTCTGTTGCATCCCTAGGACTAACCTAGGCATACCTTGCCTTTACCCAGTGTTGATCTAAGGTATGCTTGAGGCCAGGGAGGCCTTCCAACTTACCTTCTTAGCCTCCTGATATACAGCTTTGTCCTTGGTATTTATCCTCATAATTATATCATTTTCAAGCCATGACATGACCTTCTTCAAAATATAGTTTGTTTGCAGTATATTCTTATAATGTTAATTTAACTGGTCAAATGGTACAGGTTCCATAGTTTATCCCTTGCAGGATCACCCCTTTATTGTGCAGACTTGGGAACCCCAGGTTGAGCATGACTTGAGATTTGAAAGAACCTCAGATGTCTTTTTATCAGGCAGCACAGTTGGTATAGGTAGGCTTGAGCAGTAGGACATTTGGCCTATAATATTAGTATCAGCGCGGTGGGGATAAACCCCCAATAAAGGTAAATATAAGAAAGTATAGACAGAGTAATTTTAATACATTATTGAAAAATGTGAGCAGGCTTATATACCTGATCAGTTGAAAGTTTGCACTGGAAAAGAAAATTTTAGGGCCTTAAAGGAAAAGTGGATGAAAATAAATAAATGGATGATGGGGATAAGTCAAGGGAGAGGATATCCTCCAATGGATTGGCAATCTTGGTGGTAGCATGACACTATCAACCTCTTATATATAACCATTGAGCCTGTCAAATCATTTGAATAATACTAAACTGCTCAGCCAAAACAATATACCATTTCTGACTAAACTCCTATATATCATTTTTACACCTTATAATTTTTTATTTAAAATGCTATTATTGAAAAATAATAATCAGCTTATGTTGGTTCTCTTAATTCATAAAACAATTGTACTATGTTAATTTTTTGGTACATATGTTTAGGAGGAGTTATGGAACAAACATACTTATATTACATTAGCTTTATTTATATGATGTTCTCTTAAATCACCTTCAACTAAATACTACTTGATTTCAAATTCAGATAAATTTCGAATTCATCTCTATCAGCTATCTGCTTGCTTCACAGTTTTAATTTAGCTAATCTAACCAATCACTTAGATAATTTAATTATCTCAGTTATCTTCTTTTAAAAGTTAAATGACAAAATGTAATATCAGTGTGATGTAAAACGTTACAGAAAGTTTCGAACAATGTCTAGCCATAAGGCATATATCATCATGCTCTTTAGCTTTTTATCGTAAGGTAAGAGTTTTATTCTTTTTAATGAATTATTACCTGCCAAAGTTGAGTTCAACTCGCACTTAGTTTCTACAGCAATAATATATTAAGACAAAATCTTAGATTGGAACCAGTGAAGAATTAAACAAGACAGACTGATTTTTTAGCCTTTTATACATTTACTGAATCCCGTCAACTGGCCTTGGTTTTTGCTATACATTTGACTGTTTTTAAAATTAGTTAGTTAATAGCTTTTCACAATGACAACCCTTTTTCGTTTCATTTTTTTCCAAAAATTCAAAACTACAACAAAATTTTAAGAAACTTTTCGATGGTAGAGAATGGTTTATTTCTTGTTTTCACTAAATTTAAACAACTACTAATTTTGTAGATGAATTCACCAATAGCTCAATCACGTAATTTATTTTAGTTATTTGATTTAACTTTTATAAGAACTCGTTGTTATCTCTGGTCCATCAGGAAGTGGGAAAAGCACTTTACTTAAGCGTCTGATTGAAGAGTTTCCTGATAAGTTTGGATTTAGTGTTTCGCGTAAGATGCAATACTTTTAATATGACTAACTAAAACTGAAGATACGACTCGTCAGCCTCGCCAAGGTGAAATAGATGGACTTAACTATCATTTCGTTACCAGAGAAAAAATGATGGAAGAAATCAAGCAAGCGAAATTTATCGAGTGGGCTGAATTTTCTCAAAATTTATATGGTACTATTTTGGCTGAGGACATAAACTAAGTTTTGTTAGGAACTTCTATCGATGCTGTTAAGAAAGTCATCAGCTCTGGCAAAACATGTCTATTAGATATTGATATGGTAAGAATGTATATGAATTATGTTAAAAGCTAGCAAGGTGTTATTTCAGTCAAAAAATCTGGTATGAGAGCCCGATTCCTCTTTATCGCGCCTCCCTCTTTGGCTGAGCTTGAAAGTAGACTCAGGCTTCGCAATACGGAAACTGAACAGAGTTTGCAAAGAAGGCTTGATGCTTGCAAAGCTGAGATGGATTACGCTAAAATCCCGAGAAATCACGACTGTATTTTAGTGAATGATGATTTAGAGAAAGCCTATACTGACTTCAAGGCTTTCATCTTAGAGAAACCGGAGGCTTAAAGTTATATCAGATGAAAATTGGAATTTATAAGCGTTATTACTTTGTGCTTGGCTTGTTAATTTATAATGTGTTTTAAATAGGCGTAATGATTTTTATTCAACTTTTAACTGACATCTTGTGAAATTTTTATGTAGAATTTATTTAGTAAAAGGATCAAATGCTGCTGTCATATATTTTTTAGACCCAACTGCATCTACTTCCGCCTTGTTCAATTTACCATTTAAAATAATTCTATTGAGCCAAAGTGCATAAATATTCATAAATTTAAATCAAACCAAACTAACAAGGCCTTTATAAATAGTGAAATAATTCATAAGCTAACCCAGTTGATATTATCAGAACTTTCTTGAGCCAATAATGTCTTTTCTAATTTTATAGCTTACATCCTCATGAATTTAATATACTTTTAGGATATATTTATTCACTGAAATACGTAATTTTCCCAATCATCAAGCCATTTTGGGCCATTTTTAACCTTAAAGGTCATTTTTGCGTTTTTATTAGAATAAACCAACTAAATACTTTCTTGCTTAAGATAATTTTACTAGCATTTGAGTTAATTACCGAATGCACATACCATAAATTGATTAAGCATATTATAATTCTAAGCTTTTTCTCAAATAAATTAAATCTGTAAAGTAGGTTTTGAGAAATTAATGTTTTTATTTTTTTATCAATTTTATCTTTATGCATGCCATAAAGCTATAAGCCTAGATTCCCTATTCCACAATTAAATCATAAATAAATTTTAAAAAGGTAGGGTCCATGTTGCGTTTCCAGCTGATAGCATCTACAGATGAGTACAATCCGGTGGAAGGTTGCACAGGAGCTAGTACCCACTTAGGCAATGGGAGGGCAATATGGCAATTGCTGTCCCTCAATACAATATAATCTATATATATATAAATGGATGTTGGTATATATAAGATTTATAGACTCCAACACCGTTTGACCGATCACCATGAAAATTGGCACATATAAGTATTTTTTCATGGAGAAGGTTTATGAGTTTTAACTATTATTATTTTCATAGTAAAATAAAAAGTTTTGCATGCAAGAAGTGAAAATGCCATATATTTTCATGGTATTTGGTATATTGTTACGGCTGAGCAGTTTGATATTTGGTTGATTTGAAATTTTCAAGTTTACTTCCAGGCTAGCTAAAGCTTTGAAATTTGGCACATTTATGTATCTCCTATGACAATACAATATTCCATTAAAATTATGAAAAGTGTGATTTTTAACCTTAAAGTTGATTGTTTATTTATTGGTATAGAAATTAAAAATCCGGCTTTGAGGTGCGCGCAGACCCCCTTTCACCCACTTGAAATTTCAAAGCTCTGCATGCCATAGTTTTGGTGGAGCATCGCACACTGTCGTGAAGCTTGCAAATAACGGGATTTTCAATGACAAGGTGTGCTTTTGGCACCAGTATTTCTACTAAAATATAAAATGAAAGCAACGAGCTTCTATAGCTTTATCTTTACTAAAAGTAGAGTTGCACTACTGTTAGTCATAAGGATTTCCACTATGTACTTATTTCACCGGCAGAGGCACACTGCAAAATCTGTCCAAAACCTCCCCTCTTTGTTCTTTATCACCTCTTTTATGCTCATTGCTGTGGCTTCTGGGTTTGAATCTCAACCAAGCTGGCCTTTCTCAATAATTGATTGGTTTGGTGTAATTTCTAGTGGGATTATAAGTATGGCTCTACATTTACCAACTTTTGTAACAGCAGTCAATTGACCACCGTACCTTAATTCTAATTGAATATATTACAATATTCTGGTAGTTGATTTGGTGACTGTACAGATATGAAATAGTTAGCCCTATTGCTCAGTCATATCAATTTTCTGACCTTTCCCCCTTGATTGAGCAATACTATGCTGGTGGCAGCATCTCTACTTCATCATGGGTGTGGGCTCCTAAATCTTGTTCTCTGTCAACCATCCTATGGAGGTCTCCCCCTCCAGTGAGTGGATCATTCCCCATGTTGGTGCCAATATATTTGCTTTTCAGTATTACGTGCATGATTAATTATATATGTATTCCAATTTTTCCTTTTTCTCTATTGGTTATATGGACAAAGGAACCCAGCATGCACTCAGTTTGTTGTAATTTTGGGTGATACCATTGGGATACACCATAAGGGTTGCACAGGTCAAACCCACTGAACAACAGACAGATATTATGGGGATTGTCAGTCCTCCAAACAAACAGAAAAATATAATAAAATAGGAGCAATTGCCCCAACAACAGTTTTATTTATTTTAATAAATTCAGTGATTTTTTGCTGTTCCACTCTCTCTCAACTATTAACAACCTACCCTTACAATCGCCCCATCTTGCTTATATATCAGCAACTTCAAATGATACCTTTCTCTTAGCTTAGACTATTCTATTACACCAATTCTCATTGGTTTTGGGATGATATATTTAATTCTCTATTGCCTTAATTTGAGGCAACCCAGATTATATTTGCCAGATATTGATATTGCCTTATTGCCTTATTTGTAAGCAATTTAGTAATAATTAGTTATATACCAATATTGTTTCATCTCAAGGTGCTCAAATACTTGTAAATAAATATCCTAGTCAGCAGATTCTCACCATTCTGTTGTAGCTCCTCAGAGCTTAGCATCCAGTCATATCAGAATCTCAATATTATCCCCCCTTTGACTGGATTATAAGTCTTTTATTATTTATACACTCAGAGAAACTTTGCATGCATGCAATTAGTGATTTGACCGCTCACTGGGTCTTTAATGGTGTAGGCGTTGATGCTCATTTTCTCAATTATTTTGAACAGACCAATCCAGATATTAGCCAGCTTGTGTTTCCACCCAAACCTGTGCTAATTGTGGAACAAAACCATCTCAACTTCTTGGAACTGAGCTAACCCGCTATGCCATACCTGATCAATGGAATGTTTTTAATCTTTTTGGCCAAGCTGAATGAGTATGCTTCCAATTGTAACTTGATCAACATGTCAGCTAGATTTGTCAAATACCAATAGGGATCCATTCTGCTGGTATCTTCTACATATGAATAGAGAAATGCTAGAGGAGTGGGGTGTTGTCCATATAATAGTTGAAAGGTACTTTTCCCTGTGGTGGGGTGATAGCTAATATTATAAGCAAACACAATGGTAGACAGGAGGGAACCACAATCAGAGGGTCTATTGGCTACCAGCTTCCAGAGGATGTTCACCAATGTCCTATTGACCTATTTGACCATTCCATTGGACTCAGGGTAGTATGGGGTCATCAGAACCCCATGGATGCCCATTAGCTTGTTCACTTGGGCAGGATGTGTGAGGTGAAGTTAGTTCTGTTACTGGTGAGAATGCTCTGAGGGCAGCCTTATCACTGGATAATATATTCCATTATAAACTTGGCCACTGTGACTGCCCCCAAATTCTGTATTGCCCACATTTTAAATCACCTGGCCAAGTGGTCAATAGCCACCAGAATCTTCTTAAACCAGTTAGTTCCCATTGGTAGAGGACCAATAACATCCAAGGAAACTGTATGCCAAGCAAAATGTGGTTTCACTAACTGGTATGAGGTCTTTGGGTGGAATAGCTTTTCCATTTGGCACTGGTGGTAACAGGAAATGGTTTCAAGCATGTCAAAGTTTATGCTTTTCCAATATTACCAAGGGTGCAACAATTCCATTGCCTTGCGCACAACACCATGTCTGACTACCTTATGCATGCTCATAATACTAGGCCATGCTGTAGGTCACGGAAAGTTTACTGTAGAATCACCAATTTGCTTGTATAGTTCCCCATTCCATTAGAAGATATTTGTTCACATCTCATTTAATGCTTTTATTACTTGTGGCGGTTTGTTGTTATGTTTTATGCTGAGCATCTTATTGCATATCACATTGCTGAGATCTTCTGTAATGGCAATGGTTGGCAATCTAGTTAAGCAGTCAGCATTCTGATGTTTTGCTCCTGGTCAGTGGAGGATCATGAAGTCATAAGCCTGCAGTTTGAGGACCCATCAGGCTAGATGACCTTCAGGCCTCTTGAGGTTCTGCAACCAACATAACAACATGTGATCGGTTACAACTTTAAACTTTACTTAATGCAAGTAAACCCTAAATTGCTTATATGCATAGATCACTGCTAAGCACTCACACTTTGTCATGGTATAATTACGCTCATGGAAGTCTAAGCTTCAACTGCAGTATGCAACAGGATGCTCCTCTCCCTCATTGTCTTTTTAAGAAAGGACCGCCCCAACAGCGGAAAGGGACACATCCTAAATGATAAACTCATTATTGAAGTTCAGATAGTGTATCTCTGGCACATTGATCAGCATTGTCCAAAGTGTGTCAAAGGAGTACTGATGGCATTCCATTTATTTAAACATGGCATCCTTTTTCAACAACTCAAATAGCGGCCCCCAGAACAGCTGAAGTTAGGGATGAAGCGCTGGTAGTAGCTGACCATTCCCAAAAATACTTGTATGTCATGCTTACTATTAGGTGTAGTCATTTTCCAGATGGCCTCCACCTTGACCAGATGTGGCTTCAGCCCTTTGGAGTCTGCCACAAATTCCAGGTATTCCGACTGATCCCTGAAATAGTTACATTTTTGAGGTTTTTCTTTTGATGTTTGCCTCAGCGAGCTGGAGAAATACTGCTTCTAGATGATCAAGGTGCTCAGAAAAGAATTGAGAGAAAACATTGATATCATTGAGGTATATGAGGACACACGACAGCTTCAGGTCACTGGAGATAGTGTCCATGGCGCGTTAGAACATGCCAGGGCATTAAACAGCCCTTGTAGCATACAGTTCAAATGGAAAAGGCCTTTGGATGCGATTATGGTGCATTTCTCCTGTTCTGCCATGAGACTTAATTTTACTGTTGGGATTTTAACCAGATGAACCTTCTGATAGTATCTAAATTAGGGGTTTCAGTTAGGTGGGCGTAATTGCCAGCTAATCACCTAGTTCAATACTATTTAATGTTAGATGTTTGATTGAGTTTAGGTCTGATGGGAGCTGAATTCACTGCCAAAATGCCATCTAAAGATTGTTGTGGGAGTTTCCAGCGAAAAGCTGATAAATCTGTTATGACTTGTCTAAAATGGTTCCACCAACTAATTTGGAGCACCGGTGACTCATGCTGAGGATGCTCGAATTCCTATATATATATATATATGAGTTTATATATGATTGACCAGTGACTTATGATGAGGATGGATTGACCTAATTTATATTTGGTGATCAGTGTCAGAATCAAGATAAGATTATGCTCACTGGTACTATGTGCCGCTGGATCCCACAATGGATTGTTTAAAATAAATAATAAACTCTTAATAGAACTAAGTTCTTACTTTTTCTTAAGGTTTATATTTTTTATTGATTATGTGGGGCAAACCAGGAAAAGGCCCTTTTCTCAATACTAGTATATCATATTTAAACTAGTTCTGATCCTCAGGGGCCATGGGAATTTGGGGCTAAAGTATTATAAAGCTGAGTCATCCAAATTAGAAAATATAGGCTTTCAGCCTATCAGATCAAAGATAAATATTTTGTGGCAAAACTGACCCGTGTGGTAATGATTTGATAAATTGTATCCAATCACCAGTGGGTAAAATCTTCTCATCTTGGGGGGGTTCAGATCTTAGTGGTAATGATTTGTTAATTCTCACCCAATCATTGACAGGTAAAATCTTCTCACCTCGAGGAGGTTCAGATCCATGCAATATTGAACACCTCAAATTCGGCTGAGAAGTCAGAGCAATCCTATTATTAGTTCTTACCTTATTACGCCAATTTTGGGTATAAATCATATTTCATCAATAGATAGGATTCCACCAAGAATCTGCCAAGGTCTTTTCGCCATTGGTATTCATATCATTGATAACCACAATATTATTCAAAGATCAGACTTCAACATTCTTTTCCAAAAGTTGAGAAGGAGAATATCTGACATTGCCCCCCTCAAGAATGTTGGGAGGAGTGTAGGATCGTAGGAAATGGCCATGTACCCAGTTTATGGTAACTCCTGTGGCTAATGATTTGATGGAGTATTCATTGCCTCTTTTGTAGCTGATGGAGAAAGGTCCCTCCCAAATTGAACCAAGCTTACCGCTTCTTGGGGTGATGCAGTTATGGTAGTATAACACCTTATCAGCCACTTGAAATGTAGGAAGGGGTTGCAGAGCTCATTGGCAGCCTGCCCTTCTTTAGTCACTGTTTTTGCTAAGTTGGTCATAGCTTCAGCTTGGAGTTGAATAATTTGGTTAGCTAACCTTCGCATGGCTTTCTCAGGCTCCTCTCCTTTAGAGAAGACATCCTTAGCCAGAAGAGCAGGTATGCCTGGTTCCCTGCCATACAAAACTTGGAAAGGGGACATTTTCAGAATCTGGTGATAACTAATCTGGTAGGCCATAAGGGCACTGGGTAAGAATTGATCCCAGTGAAGTGGATCAGAAGAGGCCATTTTGTGTAGGATGGAAACTAAGGTTCCATTGGCTCTTTCCACTGCCCCATTGGTAGATGGATTGTACGGAGCTGAAAAAAGTTGTTGGGCTCCCATGGAGGTAGCTAGGAGTTTGACTACTCTGGAGGTAAAATTCTTGCCATTATCACAGAGTAGTACTTGGGGGCAGCCATGCTGAGCGAAAATGTGTTGATGTATAAAAGTGGCAGTTGCCTTAGCTGTTTGGGCAGGAAGCGCCACAGCTTCAACCCACTTAGTGAAGTGGTCGATGGCTACTAAGATAAAACGGTTGCCACTGGTAGACTGTGGAAGGGGACCTACGACATCCAAACTAATAGTGTGAAAAGGTTGTTGCGGGGTAGTTGGTTGATACTGGTATCTAGTCTTGAAACTGGATTGTTTCTTGCACATAAGGCAGGCTTCCAAGACATCAACTATAGCTTCCATCATTCCATCCCAATAGTATCGATCCTTAAGCCACTCATAAGTTTTCTTTGCCCCTCCATGGCCTAAAATGGAGTGAGCTTCAAGGATGGCAGGTATGCGTTCTGAGGGCTGGAGGTAAGGCAGCCACTTCGCCCCCACCTGCTTATACAACTTCCCATTTTCCGCTTTGGTGTTGCACGAGTGGCGGGCTAACATCTTCTGAACCAGATCATCTTCATCCTCCCATTCATTGGGAGTCATTAATAGATCATGCAACCTTTCTGCCTCGCTATTATCCAAGTGGAGGACTGGCAGATGAGACAACCCATCCACATTCATATGACGAGTTCCAGCACAATGTTCAATTTTCATATCATAAGGCTGGAGCTTTAGAGCCCAGCGAGCTAACCGCCCAGTAGGGTCCTTCATATTTTGTAACCACTTCAATGAAGCATGGTCAGTAACTACAGTAAAGGTGGTCCCATAGAGGAAAGGGCGATAGTGCTTTACAGCCAACAAAACAGCCAGGCACTCCTTTTCTGTTACACTGTAGTTGCGTTTGGGCTTTGAAAGCATCTTACTGAAATAAGATACCGGATGATCAATACCATTTTCATCTAGTTGACCTAAGATGGCCCCAACGGCGTAGTCCGAGGCGTCCATAAACAAGATAAAGGGTTTTTTGTAATCTGGGTGCCGTAGGATAGGGCGTCGTTGTAGTAGCTGCTTCAGGGTCTCAAAAGCGGCTTTTTGTTCAGCGCCCCATTGGAAGGGATATTCTTCTTCAGTAAGCGAACAAGGGGCTCACTGAGTTGTGAGAACTTAGGGATGAACTGATGGTAATACCCCATCATCCCTAGAAACACCTGTATATCCCGCAAATTCTTAGGGGGAGGCATATTTGCAATGGCTTCGACCTTGTTCTGTAGTGGTTGGATTCCTTTTTGCGAAATGGTGTGGCCAAGGAAATCCAATTTTCGCTGAAAGAAAGTGCACTTTGATGGTTTCAACTTGATATTTGACTTATGTAGCCTTCCAAACACCTCCTTCAAATGATTCAGGTGGTCGTTGAAGGTTTTTGAGAACACATTAATATCGTCAAGATAAATGATAACGCAGGTTAGCTTTAAGTCTTGCAAGATGTGATCCATCGCATGCTGGAAAGAGGCAGGTGCATTGCACAACCCTTGGGGTAATCGCGTGGGTTGGAAAAGACCTTCACTGCATATCAAAGCGCATCTCTCCTGGTCCTGTGGAGAAAGGTCCATTTGCCAATAGCCACTGGCCAAGTCCATGGCTGAGAAGAAATTCGAGCTGGATAGTTGGGCCAGGGCATCATCAATGCGAGGGATAGGATAGCTATCCTTCTTTGTGAGGTTATTTAGCTTGCGGTAGTCCATGACTACCCGGTGACCTCCATCTTTCTTTTTAATTAATAACAGTGGGGAAGACCAAGGGCTTTGAGAGGGAACTAGCAACCCCGCATCCAGTAACTGTGTGAGTTCCATCCTCATATGCTGTTCCTCCACCTTTGACTTGCGATATGGTTTTGACCAAATGGGATGGGCATCACCTGCATCAATGGAGTGGCACCAGCCCTTCATATGGCCATAGTCGTGAGCTGACTTGGAGAATATGTCACTATAGTCATTAAGGAGATTATGAACTTTCTCTATCTCAGTTGGGGTTAACTCATTCAAGATATGGACGTTTGGTAAGGTAAACACCAGGTTGTCCGTTGGCAGGCCCAAATCTCCATTGAGCAGATGGAGTGAATCTGTTCAACATCCTCTACAGGGATTAAAAATCCTCGGCCAACCTCTTGGTGTTTCTGTATGATCATGTCCTTTGCGGTGAAGTTTCCCAACAGTAGAGTAGTAGGTCGCTGATAGGCAGGGTCTAGTAGCCCAGGTAATACACGAGGCTCCAAAGGACTAAGGCCCTCAACACTTATGAGGTGTAACAAACAGTGGCGTGGGATTTGGAGCGTGATTTTCATATCAACCACTCGTTGTTCACCCAGCTTAATCACCACCTCATCTGCCGCATAAAATGGAATACCATCGCTAGCCTCCACTGAATTGGGCAATTTCTTGGTGTTGTGCCCAGAGATGACATAATGTAAAGGCAAAGCGGAAAAGGGGTATTCAAACAGGCAGGTGTAGTCATTTTTGATGAGCTCTTTGTTGGATAAGACTAACGGAACTTCGTAGTTCATTAAAGACAGGAACCCTTACTTCATATTGATGATGCCTTCATACTCAATCATAAACTGAGTACCTATGAGAATATCATAGGAGTTATTAGCTAAGGCCACAGTGGGGGCTGATAGGATAAGCTTCCCAACACAAATGGGAAGAGAGGAGTAAGCGCCAAGGGCGCGGGTATTGTTTGGGCCCACAGTTTCAAACTCCTTGGCATAATCCAGGTCAGGCATCAGTTTAATCTTTTTCATCAGCCGAGATAAGATTACATTCACTGGGGAACCTGTATTCAGGATAGTCATCACCCAGACTTTGTGAATAACTACTTCAACCTTGGTAAGTGTGCTTCCAAAGTTGGCTGACAGCGCTAAGACCTCCTTGAGATGAAAAGTGGAGGATAATTTGCATGCGGTTTCAGGGTGAGTCTCCAGAATATACTGCATGGTATGCCCTCTCTGTAAAGGGTGAATTAAACTTGATAGGAGCTGATAAGTGTTGCTGGCTGTGTCAATAGTTTCCATACAACCTATAACTTGGCGGAGTTAAGTATCCTCAGGTATGGTGGTTTCATATACTCCTTCGGCGTTTAGGTAATCAGGGACCTCCACTTCCGCGGGAGCTCCCAATAAGTAGTACCCAATGTCATCGTAACCCCCTCAGAGTCAGTCTCAGCGGTATTCTCAACCATGGGCAAGGTTGCAATTGAAGTGGGGGAGACAGCCATGAAAGGTGGGGTAATTAGCTTCGCTTTAACTGTCATTTTCACAACCCCAGTAGTTCTGGAGGATATACCCTTAGGGCGCGCACCTATTGGCTGAGCTGAAAGAGAAACCACAGTAGGGATCTCCGCTTTTCATGAATGAGGGATTTCCGTTTTAAGTCACACCAAAGCAGCAGGTTTTGCAGGGAGAATAGGCACAGGTGGCCTCTCTTCCAACGATTCAATAGGCCGCAGCTCGCCTAAAGGAATATGGGCGACGTCTAAAAAAGCCTCTTTTATATCATGGAAGGTTGTAAAATTGCTTTTCACTGATATGATATGCCTGGCAAGAGAGGGTTGTGAAGCTAACCCTGTTAATATGTAGGCGATAGCATCATCCAGAGTAAGTAGGTTAGACGTAGCCAGCCTTTGAGCAGTGAGATAGAAACGCTCAGCAAAATTAACGAGGGTTTCACCCTCATAAATGGTAAGGCGCATGAAAGACTGTTTATCCATGTATAAGCTCTGCTTGGATCTGAATTCAGCCAAGAGGGCCTTCTTAATATCTGGCTAGGTGTGCTGAGGACCCAGATGAGGAATGATCAACTCTTGGGCTTTTCAGCTTAAACAGGAAAGGATGTACTGAACTTTCTGTTTGTCAGTAGCGCCATCCATCACAGCTTCATAAACGTACAAGAAGGAGGCAACACTCCCTTCACCAGGGGTGTATCTGTCCTTCATGGGTAGTTTGAACGGCCGTTGCTCTAACTTTTTGAGACGGAAGAAAGAGCTGGCTAGTTGCTTCTCAGGAGCAACTAATTGTGATTCAGTTAAAGAAGAATCAGAAGAGCTTCTCACGTTTACAGCCTCCATGTTAATAACCACATTTGATATACAGGCGTGCCCCTGTAGTGAGCACCAAATTGTCAGAATCCAGCTAAGGTTATGCTCGCTGGTGCTATGTGCCGCTGATCCCACAATGGATTATTTAGAATAAATAAAAACTCTTAAGAAAACTAAGTTCTTACTTTTTGTTAAAGTTTTTTATGTTTTTTATTGTTTATGCGGGGCAAACCAGGAAAAGGCCCTTTTCTCAATACTAGTATATCATATTTAAACTAGTCCTAATCCTTGGGGCCATGGGAATTTGGGGCTAAAGTATTATAAAGCTGAGTCATCCAAATTAGGAAATATAGGCTTTCAGCCTATCAAATCAAAGATAAATATCTTGTGGCAAAACTGACCCATGTGGTAATGATTTAATAAATTGTATCCAAACACCAGCGGGTAAAATCTTCTCATCTTGGGGGGGGTTCAGATCCTAGTGGTAATGATTTGTTAATTTTCACCCAATCATCGACAGATAAAATCTTCTCACCTCAAGGAGGTTCAGATCTGTGAAATATTGAACACCTCAAATTCAGCTGAGAAGTCAGAGCAATCCTATTATTAGTTTTTACCTTATTACGCCAATTTTGGGTATAAATCATATTTCATCAATAGTAGGATCCCAAGAGAATCTGCCAAGGTCTTTTCGCCATTGGTATTCATATCATTGATAACCACAATATTGTTCAAAGATCAGACTTCAACATTCTTTTCCAAAAGTCGAGAAGGAGAATGTCCAGCAATAAGTGAGCAGATCTGGAGGGAATCGCTATGAGTATGAATGAATAGAGTTTCCAATCTGAAAGAGAGTTGTGGCATCAAGAGGCTGATGGGGTTTCTGGCAGATGATTGGCCAAAGAGTACTTGGGCGCAGTAGCCCTGAAAGTAGTATAAATAATCATTCATTCCCTCCTAATAAACATCTCATGTTTGCCATCTTTCATGTTTGTTTGCGGTAGCTTGATGCAACTAGAGTGGGAAAGGTGGAATAGTAGATCCCCAATAGGTGCAGGTGATCATGCCTGGAGTGGCTGGCGCTGCCAGCTCCCATACCTCCTCTCTATGAGGAACCAGTGGGAACCTGGCCAGCTGGCTACCAGAATTTGAGCTGCATAGCCACCAACCCTAGCGGGGTGCAGCGCGGGAGGTGCCATAGCCGCCCAAGAAGGGGGATGGACTCTCCAGGGCATGCCCAGATGGGTTGGTGAAGGGTCGTGAGGGTGGGGAAGCGCGGAAGTGCCTGAGCCGCCCAGGAAGGGGCAGGACTTGCTGGGGCACACGCCAAGGACGCCTGGGGCTAAAGGTAAAGCCGTTGGTGGTTAGTTGGTAGGTTGATCGCAGGACTTATAGGGGTGGTACGCCAATGAAGGCGAAATAGCAAAGGGCCACCAGTCTTCATACTGGTTGGCCTGGCACACTAGCGGAGCCCAAGGTCGATTTTGCGACATTATAATAACCAGATATCAAATCTATCACTGAGAAGTAGTGATCTCCTCCTAACTGATCCAACACATTGTCAATTTAAGGCAAGGGATACGAGTCCTTCTTGGTAATGCTGTTGAGCTTCTGGTAGTCTATCACTACCTGGGTGGTATCATCCTTCTTTTTTACAATCAGAATGGGCAAAGCCAACAGACTCTTGGACAGTCCGAGCATACCTTGCCCCAGCAACTTATCAATTTCCTCAGTAACAACATCTTCAGCTGGCCTTGATTGGCGGATTGGCCAAGACCAGATGGGAGGATGATCCCCAGTGTCCAAATAATGGACCCCCCTGAGCACACCCTAAATTATGGTTGTCAACAGCAAAAATATCATTATACTTCTGAAATAAAGCCATCGCTTAGTTTTTTGTTCTTCCAATAACCCTATTAAATTTTCTGAGGCACCATTGTCATTATGTTAGGTTATGACTTGATGGGTAGACCAAATTCATCCAAAGAACCAAACTCGTGAACCTGAAGGACCTCCTTGATTGGGGTCAAGTGTAAATATGCCACTATTTGGTATTGGCGGATTTGTATTGTTTTGTTCTGGAGATTCACTATAAAACCTTGATCTCTCCATGGCCTGAGAGTAGAATCCCTGGAGACACATGAGGATCAAGCCGCATTTGCTGATAGGGCCCAATGACCTCCCCATAAAGCCCAGGTGGCACTTCCACCTCCTAATTTAGTGTTCACTATGACTTGGTGTCCAGATGGAATAAGTATAGGCCCAGTAGATCGAGAGGTAGCCCTTAATATTCATATATTTTCTGGGGAAGGGGCTGAGTCTTGCTTTTTAGTCAATAATAGTGAACTGGAATCACTCATTCACTATATGCAAGGTTGATATGGCCCATGTGCACCAGATCCTTTGGCACTCCACTAAAGGTAAAGTAAATTGGAATTACTTCCCCAAAATTTCGAAAGTCTCCTCCATCATATCAACAACAGCCCCAAAATGTCGCAGGAAAGCAGTTACAATTGGCAGGTTGTAGTTACTGTTTGGTAGCACTATCACCAGAACTACAACAACAATGGTCCCAAACAGCAAAGGTAACGCGCTGTATGCTCCCTCAGAGACTGTGCTTTCTGCTCCAGTGGTCCCATACACCATTTGATGGTCCACATCAGGCTTTAACATCAACTTAATAGAAACTATGTTGACAGGAACGCCTGTATTTATTATAGCGTGAACTCTATCTTTTGCTACAAAAATAATAAAGTATTTACACTCAGAATAAGAAGAACATTGACTGTTTAATACATGGACATTTACTTGATCTCTTTTCCTAAGGAAACTCATAATCCCCTCACCAACTTTAGGGCATTCTTTAACAATGGCATCTACCAGAAGGGTGACATTTACTCTTTTCAGGATTTGTGCATCTGTGGCTGGATCCAGCTTGTCTGAGGAAGCTTTATTGAACATTTGGAAGGTGTATGGCTTCAGTTGCTCCCGATGTCCTTCATCTGCCGCAGCTTTGGCTTGTGTTCATGTCAGTACATTCACTTGTTAACTGGTTGCTGGTATAAAATACCATCATCATATTGAGGGACTTCGATGTATATAAAACAATGGATTCAGGTGGGACATTCAGGGTTAGGATAGAGGAGCTAGAAGTCCCATCTCTACTCTGCTCCATCTTTTCCCTGGTAGTATTGATCCTGTTTCACGTAGTGAACATGACGGTTAGGGCAGCTCCATGTCAGGTGGCTAGGGCGACCACATTCATAGCAATTGACCCCATAAGAGTTGATTCCTTGGTTTTCATAAGAGGGTCCAGGATGAAAATTTGTTGACTTTTGGCATAACCAGGGCCAGGTTGGTAGGACAATTGATGACATTTGGCATAACCAGGTCCTGGTCAGTAGTTGGGTTGCTGATGATTTTTGTAAATAGCGCTGGAGCAGAAGTTAAACAGTTGGGAGTAATTTGGCTGAGGATGAGGCGTGGAATTATAGTAAGGTTGGGGGTTGCTAGGCGGAATGTGGCCAGGATGAGCATATTCTCCCAAATAAGAGGGTCCAGCTGTGGAGGTATGTTTCTGCTCCATATTAGGTGGAGGGAAGTTAGCAGATATATGGTGCAAGAACTGTACAATTTTGAGAAGGAATATGTCATTTTCCAAAATCTGAGAAAATGATATTGTGAAGCTCATGGTAGGGTTTTACCTCAGAGGTCATTGTGATGCACATGTCAGATTTCACTAAATAGTCTGCCCCAATCAGCATGTGGGCAGCCACCATAAATTAATCAGAAAGCTCTGTGAGGGTCTCATTTCAGCGGATCCCAATAGTTAAGAACTCCACCTTTCAATGTGACATTTTTGAGGTGCCCTAAACAGTCTCAGCACAGTTTCCTTCACTTCTTGGTAGGTAAAAGAGCTGTTTGGAAGGTAGCAGGTGATTTGGTCAGCACCCCCGATAATTAAAGCAGATATCAACAGTTTAGCTTTATGCCAATCTGAGGCACCTTCTGCTGCAAACTCAAAACATTTAAAGAAGCCATGGATATTCCCATTGCGATTGAATGGAGACAGCTTCTCAATATTGACCTCCTCCTCCATCTCATAGACGCAAATTTTTGGGGCATACTGAGGAATGGGTCAAGACCCATAAACAGTCTCTTGATGAGAAGCTGGTCCAGCGGAGGTCAGGATGTCCGCTGCTTTGAAGGTAGCATGGCCCTCTGCGGTGGGCAGCACTGCCATCACTTGAGGGAAGTGGCTTTCTAATCACAACCATATCCAAATCTGCCTTTCTGGGCGTAGTAACTCCCGCCGGTGTCATATTCCTAATCATATCATTCTTCATGAGCAGCTCCCTCTTTTTCTTCTTCTTCCCAATGAGGGGGCTGGGCGGTAACAGCCAATTTCTGCTTCATGCAATGCAGTCATCTGGTGGTGCCATCTGATTGATTATCAATCTGCTTGTTTTGTTGTCCCAGAATTCGTATTTGGCTGAACGTGCTGTCAAGCTGATGCATAACAGCGTTCCGCTCTTGAAGAAGTTCATCCTGTTTTTTGAGCACTGCATTTAAAGAAAATCTGAGTTTCTTATAGTTGACTGGTGGAGTGCTTCATGAAAATTATCCGGCAAAGCAGGCCTGATGAGACATGGCTGGCGACTGGAGCTTTTTATTTTTTAGTGGTTGATAAATGGGCCCCCTGTAGTGAGCACCATTGTTATAATTTTGGGCGATACTGTTGGAATACACCTTAAGGGTCACACAGGTTGAACCCACTGAACAATGGACAGATAATATGGAGATCGTCAGTCCTCTGAACACACTGGAAAATATAAGAGAATAGGAGCGATTTCCCCAACAACACTTTTATTTATTTTAATAAATACAGTGATTCTTCGCTGATCTGCTCTCTCAATTACTAACAACCTACCCTTTAAATAATCCATATCACTTATATATCAGCGACTTCAGATGATACCATTCTCTTTATTTGGACTATAAAATGTTCCGCTGATTCTCATTGGTTTTGGGATGGTATTCTTCAATTCTCTATCGTCTTAGTTTGAGGCAATCTAAATTATATTTGTCAAATGTCAACATCACCTTATCGCCTTATTTGTAGGCGATATAATAATTTTTTGTTATATTTCAATTTTTTCTCTAATCAAGATTCTTGAATACTTGTAGATAAACATCCTAGTTGGCGGATTCTCCCCACTTTTCTGTAGCTCCTCAGGGCTTATCATCCAATTATATTATAATCTCAACACAGTTGATAATCTGCAGCTCGCTGGCTCTTTGATCATATAGGCATTGGTAGACATCTTCTCTATTATTCTAAAGGGTAAATTCCATATATTAATTTTTTTGTTCCTTCATCTGAATCTTTTCTGGTTGAGGGACAGAACACGATATCCTATCTCAAAAAGTGGAAAATCAATATGCCATTGTTGATCAGAGATAGGGATCTTTAATTTTTTTTCAAGCCAGGATTGTTGAGTACGCTTTAGTCATAGTTTAATTAGTGTGAGTGTCAGAGTCACCAGGTAGTATTGCAGATACATTATACTAATTTCCTCTGCACAGTAGTAAAGTAGCAAAGGCAGGGCTGGATACCTCCCAGAGAGCAACTGGAAGGGACTTTTTATAGTAATGAGTGATAGCTGATGTTATATGCAAAAACTGCATTAGGGAGGTAGGTGCTCCAGTTTGATGGTCTAAATATTGTAAGCTTTCTATATATATATGCTAGGGCTCCATTAGCACACTCACCAGTTCTATTAGATCCAGGGAAATAGGGGGGTCATTAGCACCCTGTGGATTGCCATCAATTCATTCAGCTTGTGGAGGACTGCAAAGTGAAGTTGGTTAATTTGTCTGTGAGTATGAACTGCAGGCAGCTGTGCTGTTGGCTTATGCACTCCATTATAAATTTTTCAGCGGTTACCACCTCTAGATCCTCTATTGTTTGTGCCGCTATCCACTTTGCCAAATGATCTATTGCTACCAGGATATACTTATAACAATTTTTGCCCATTAGTAAAGGGTCTCATTATAATGGACGAGTTTGTCTCATTTTTAACATTCTGACTTGGATTCAGATTTTCTGAATCTGAGTTGGATCGCTTTATTAACATTTTTGGTTTGGTTGTTTTGGATTCTGGGTTGTGCCTCGCCTGAGCTGTGATTTAGGCTTGTGTGAGCCTAATCAATAGCTCAGGTGAGGCCCCCAAAGCGCTGCCTTTATAAGACGCGCCTGCCCATTCCAAAGCTCAGTTTGGAATTTTCACCCTAGCATTCCCTTCCTGTGGAGCATTGTCAGTTGCTCCCCAGATGAGCTCTGGTCAGTGGGCCCCTTTTTTATGGTTCCTTAATAAAAATAAAGGATGTTTTGGGGTTCACATACCTTGCATACCTTTGGTCTTTTTGGGTGTTCAGTTTTGAGGAGCTTTTGTGTGGTTGGGTTGTACCAACCACGAAGATGTGCATAGCCAATAGGTGAAATGTTTGGTGCTGAAGGTGCACTAAACCTCTTTAATACTTGGTTAGGGTGCTTTGGTTTCTTGTTGGTGCACCAAAGAAACTTTAATTATAGGCAGTCAGAACTGGGGTTTTTACGTCCTTTACATAATTCCAAATTAAAATGTGCTTTGCATGCTGCGGTCCCTAGTTTAGCCGACCTCAGTGGTCACTTGGTCCCAGTTTTTGAGGAACCAGCACCGGTGGGAGCTAGTGACTGATGGCCAACCCTGGATTTGAAGTGACTGTTGGTTATTTTTCCCAATGGGGCCTCCCGCTCACCAGGGATTTGGTGGCACTGAGGGGACCTGTCCCAGCAGGGCTCCCTCACCCCGCAGATGGTCTGCCCGGAAAGGGGTTGGACATCCAGCCATGCTGGATTGCGCGCCCCTCTCATGTTTTACTTGGCAAAAGTGCCTTCCCAGTTGGCATGGGAAGACCATCACCAATGAAGCCTGGGAGGGGGCGCAACACAGCCACATGCTGGGCGTGCATCCTTGTGCCAGGTGGGCTGATTCCAGCAGCCCAGTGGCAGTTTAATCCCACCATCTGTGTTTCTTTGAGGGGCTTGGAGTTTATCTGGGCTAATTTTCCTAGGGCTTGAGATAACTCGCCCCAGGAAGCCCTCATCATGGCGGCTTTCCGCTGAGGGGCCCCTCTTTTGGAGGGGTACTCCTTTAGTGGGGGGTGATGTAACGGATGAGTTTGTCTCATTTGTTACATTCCAACTCAGATTTGGAAAATCTGAATCTAAGTCAAATCACTTTATTAAAATTTTTGCTTTAGTTGTTTCAGACGCTGGGTTGTGCTTCGCCTGAGCTGTTTATTAGGCTTGTGTGAGCCTAGTTGATAGCTTGGTTGAGGCCCCCAAAGTGATGCCTTTATAAGGCGCGCCTGCTCATTCCAAAGCTCAGTTTGGAATTTTTACCCTAGCATTCCATTCCTGGGGGGAGCATTGTTGGTTGCTCTTCAGCTGAGCTCTGGTCAGCGGGCCCCTTTTTTATGGTTCCTGAATAAAAATAAAAGATATTTTGGGGTTTGCATACCTCAAATACCTGTGGTCTTTTATTGGTGTTCAGTTTCGAGGACCTTTTGTGTGGTTGGGTCAGACCAACCATGAGGATGTGCGTAGCCAATAGTAGGTGAAATGTTTGCCGCTGACGGTTCACTAAACCTTTTTCCTACTTGGTTAGGCCACTTTGGTTGCTTGTTGGTGCGCCAAAGAAACTTTAATTATAGGCGGTTGGAGTTGGGGTCTCCATCCGTTACACTCATGACATCAATGGATACCCTATGTCATGCAAACTGGGGTTTCACCAGATGATAGGTCATTTTCTTGTGGAAGGGCTTCCCCACTTGGAAATGATGACAGCAGTAAATTATCTCAATAATGTTGAAGTGCATGCTCTCCCAGTAATATCATGGTAACAGGAACTCTAATGTTTTACATAGCCCTCAGTGTCCTACTGCCTTGTGTGTGTTCATGATAGTATCCGGTCAGACAGAGGGCTTTATAAAAATTTAATGTAGCACTGTCAATCTTCCTGTATAGCTCACCATTTCTCCAATAGGTATCAGCACTCATCCCATATAATGCCTAAATGACTTAAGATAGTTCATCATCATACTTGCCGCTGATCATTTTTTTGTACACCTATTGACAATGTCTGCTATTGAGGTGATTGTCAGTAGTTGTGATAAACAGTTAGCATACTGGTTCTTCACCCAATGTGATAAATTACTTCAAAATCATATGCTTGAGATTGAGAGCCCACCACACAAGGCTCTCTGGCTCTCAGAGATCTGAAACCTGCGCAAGGAGGCGTGGTTGGTTACAACCCTGAACTTTAGTTTATGAAGATGTGCTCAAAACTGCTAATATACATAAATCACAATTAAGCACTCCCAATTAGTTATTGTGTAGTTCTGTTTATGGTAGGTAAAATTCTGCTACAATATATGATGATATGCTCCACGCCGTCATTGTCCATTGGGATAGTACCACTCCTATGGAAGAGAGGGAAGTTTAAATCTAGATGATGTATTATTTCTAAAATTCAGATACTGCAGCACCAGGGCATTGATTAAAGTCATCTGAAGAGCGTTGAAGGCACTCTGGCATCTTTCCATCCGCACAAACGTGGTGTCCTTCTTTAAAAAGTTCAAAGATTAGTGCCCCAATACATCTATGGTTAGGACCAAAGCATCAGTAGTAACTGACTTTGCCCAAAATAATTGAATATCTCATTTTTTATTTGGTTGGGTCATCTTACTGATGGCTTCTAGTTTGGTCAGCTGCGGCCTAAATCTCTTAGTGTCTACTATAAACCTAAGATATTTCAGTTGTTTCTTGAAGAAATGGCATTTGAGGGGCTTAATTTTTACGCTGGCCACCGCAATTTGGTGGAACACTTCCTTCAAATTATTAAAACACACTGAAAACATCCATGATAAGATGTCAATGTTGTTAAGGTAAAAGATGATGATTGATAGCTTGAGGTCACATAGGATGGTGTCCATAGCCATCTGAAACATAGCAAGGGCATTTCATACCCCCCGTGGCATTTGAGTGAGCAGGAATAACCCCTTAACAGTGATTATCACACAATTCTCCTTCTAAGCTCCTGGTATATTAATTTTACAGTAACCCAAAATCATAACTATAGAAGAAAATAGCAGGTGCCGCTAATGCAGTCTAAAGCATTATTAATAATAGAAAGTGGGTATAAGTCATTTTATGGTGGCATTTTGAGTTTTTGAAAGTCAATTACTAACCAGTTAGTTCTTTCCTTCTTCTTAATGATTAACACTGGGGAAGCCCAGGTGCTTTTGGATGGTGTCACAATTCTGTTTGACTGGACAATAAGCTCTAAGTCATTATGGCAGAATGGGTAGAATCCGCAGATCATGATTATGAGTCATGATTATTTGAGCGCCTTAGGATGAGGCAATGTTGGGTTGGAAAGGATATGTTGGATCGCTACCAAATCAGGTAATAAGGTGATGTTGACAAACAATATATAATGTAATGTTGACATATGACCGATACTAAGTGGATCACCTTGAACTAGGGTGATTGTGAATTTAATAGATAGTGAAATCTGTCAGAACTGATGATAATACAGCGGAACAAATAGTCTAAGCAAAAGGGTTGGTATTGACTGAGGTCGCTGAGACATCAGTGGGATGAGAAGATTGAAACAGGGGATGTTGTTAGTAGTTTAGAGCAAGTGGAACAGTGAGGTTCCACTATATATATCGATTAAATTAAAGTGTGTCTTTGGGGTAATTGCTCACATTTAATAAAGACTATTACATTGTTTCAAGGATGACAATCATCATATTGTCAGTCCTATTGCTCAGTGGGCTTAACCCTGTGCAAAACCCCTTTGGCGTATCTCTGATATAACGCCAAATTTATAACAAAAGCAACAACAATCCTTGCTTAAATAGCTTCCTATCCATTTAAAAACTACTTCCTCCACAGATTGCTAATGGTGGATCAGCTGGGAAAGATAGGAGCATGATCCTCTGCATCCAACTGGTGGATGAAGCCTTAAGTGCATCACAATTCATGGTCATTAAAGGCAAAGATCTTTCAATATTCTTAGATAGCATTGTCATTATATCCTTTTGCTCCTCAATAAAACATTAAAGTTTATCTGGGGACCACAGCCATTACACCCGCTGGTGTTTGAGTGGGAAGGCTAAATTATTCCAATGATCTGAATTCAGGTAAACAGCGGACCTCATTGACAGGGGTCAAGTGTATGTACGCTACCAACAGGTGTCTCTGACCCTCAGCAGCCCCTTCTGCAAGCTATAGCAACACTTTTAGCTATCTATGTACTAGTAAATCATGCCTGGGGCCAAATGGGGTTTAGGAAGGATTGTTGATAGAGGCCAAAGATCTCACTGTATAGCCCCTCAGGGTATGTTTACCTCAAGCTCTGTTCCCACTATGGCTTGATGGCCAGATAGTATTGTTTATGATGCTCACAGATTGTAGAGGTAACCCTTATTTTTATAATATATAAAAGACACTATTAATCAAGGTACTTTTAAACCATAAAAACTAAGAATTTTCAATTTAACATAGATGTTCTCTAAATTTATAGTTTATGTAAGATACATTCATTTTTAGGATTTTTTAATATGTGAAAAAGCGGTTATATTTAACTTAAATAAATTTCTATTATAAATGATACAATTTAAAAAATATATACAAAATTATATTATAAAAATAAATCTATGTTTCTGAATTTGCTATGTTTATGCAGCTTGAGTTTAGGATTATGGAGTAGGTAAGGTATTTTATACAAATTTTACCTACATAAAATACAACACCACATTTTTTTATAATGCTAATTTTCAAATATATCTTATTTAACTGAGGTAAGCTGACCGGGGGATGGACTAACTATAACTCAAAAACCTAACAAATAAAGCCTCACCAAACAAAATGAACAAACCACCCAAAATGAGTGGATGACACACAAAACGTGAACACAACCAACCAGATGGGACAGCAGTAACCGTTTATCCCATCATGGTGGAAGGGGAGGGGGATCAGGGGGCTCATCCTCGGCCTCTACTTCACCCCAAAGCAGGGAATGGGCTACAGCGGAGATCAGGGGCGTTGGGTCATCAATGAGATGTGGAGATAAATTTATGATGATTGGGGTACCAGGAAGACATCTGTTGTATATAAGAGTTCCAATGTAATTGGCCAAAGCTGCTTCAGCTTTTATGCATGCATCAGGGAGCTTTACAAAAGTGGCAATATTGGTGCAGGTAATCTTGGATTTGGATTCTGCGCTACCACTGCCACATGCTGAGTGGCGTAGTTGACAGCTTTGTGAGCTATGATCAAAATATTTTTTTGAAGCTTATTGGCGGTGGAGGAAATAATAGGAGGAGAAATTTCTCCTGTGAGTATTGTCACTGATTTGGCAACAGCTTAGCAAAGAGGATGCCAATCTGGCTTAGTCATTGCTTCAACAGCCTGCTGGTGGTCACTGTGGAATGTTTCGGCATTTTTCTGGGGGGCATATAGATGAGTAGGTAGCTCAGCATCATGGTCGATATACACAAACTGCTCAAGTTGGATAGTGCATTCTTTAATAGTATTTTCAGACTCATCAATTTCAGCTAATAATTCCCAAGGATTTTGGTTGACTTAAATGGGGAATTGGCATATTACTGAGGTTTAGCTGGTTCGTTGGAGGATGCATGGGAGGAGACTGGGGTCCAATCCTGTGCTTGATTGGATGGAGCTTTTGTGCACTGGGGTGAGGAGGATGCTGATTGGTGGCTGTTGGCGCAGCTGCAGCAACAGGCTTTGGGGGAGGGGGAGGTAGGATTGTACCCCATACTGAAGCTGGTGTGGGGTAGTGGTGGATTGGAAGCTGGCAGATAAAAAATCAGAACTGTTGGAAGCAGCTTAGGATGGGCACTTACGTTTTGAGTGGTCCAACTCAAAACAGGACAGACAGATCGTCCACCCGCCCTTGAAGTGGGCCCAGAATGGATGGTCATGGGAAGAGGGAATGATGGCGTGAGGGGAAATTGACAAGGCAATTTTGTTAGATTCAGGGATGATCGTGGCATAAGAACAAGGCCCTGCAAGGCGTGTGGCCCCATTTGGGACCAAAATTGCAAGATGGGGTTGGAGCCATAGGCTTTCAAATCTTCCATCAGCTCCTGATGGAGCACCTCGGGGGAGGGTGGGTGGGCAAACCAGTATCCCAAACCACCAAAAGTGGTATACACTGGGAGTTGGGTCTGGATTCTGGGGAGAGGGGTACCCTGGAAAACCAGGAGCACAGTTGCCACAGTGGCAGCATTAGCTTCACAGGTGAAGCTGAGATCAAATTACCCCTTATAGGGACAGAAGTCTTTAAAACTGGTGGGATGCATCACCACTTGAGCCATTTCAATAAAGGCTTGGTCATGGTAAGGAAAAAGTTTCCCATAATTAACCCTAAGGCTGAAACACATGTTGCTCTGGGGGAGCACCAGGGGGCAATGAGGCACCGCTTGGTTATGAGCAAGGTGGGTGTCAAGATACTTGGGAGGAACAAATTGTCCCAGAGGTTTGGTATGACTGGGAGAGCCAGTCCAAGCGCGTTTTCCTGTCAGACAGAAAATGGCGGGGGAGTTTCACCACTGCCTCACTGGGGAAGACAGTGGGAAATCTGAGGACATCAGAGTGAAACAACAGCAGGTGATTGAGATTTGCTTTTTTCCATATGATTTTGCTCAAAAGTTAAGCTGAGAAGAAAGAGTTTTTCAAAATATATTTTAAGTTACATAAGTTTGGATTTAAATTTTAGAAATGAAGGAATTTTTAGTTCATTGATAACTACTAAGGAACTATTTATAAATTATTTAATTTCTAAATATTTGCTTTTATTGAAATATATGTCTATTTAAATTATTTAAATTTGAAAATTATATTAAAAGTATTTGTTCTCCAAACTCAAAACTTACTAACCAAACTTAGGTATGTATATACCTCTTGAGTGTTAATTCTCAACTAGGTAGTGTTTTAAAATAATAATGTCTAACCAAAGATATATAAAAAACTTTAATTGATATACTAAAGCTAATTTTCCATATCCTTTAAATCATATAAGCTAGGATTTAAGATTTTTTTAACAGTTATTAGTTTATAGGAACCTACTAAAGACCATATAATAAACTAGATGAAGCATCTATTCTATAGCCAGTTGGCAAGAATTCTTATTGATAATGTTTCAGCTAGCAACTCTTTCCACTCTGCGTAACTTTCCAAGCCAAATTACATGAATTTAGAAAACAAGTCATATTTGCCCATAGTAGTTTTGCTCTGATGTCATCAGATTCTCCGCCAGCTGCTCCAGTGTGGGGCAGCGGCGAAACTCCCCCATCATTTTCTGTCTGGCAGGAAAACGCGCTAGGACTGGTTCACCCAGTCATTCCAAACCCATGGGCTGATTCATTCTGTCCAAGGACCTGGACGCCCACCTTGCTCATACCCAAGCGGTGCCCTGCTGCCCCCTGGTGCTCCCCCGGAGCAACATGCGTTTTGGCCCTAGGGTCATATATGGGAAATTCTTCCCCTACGATGACCAAGCCATTATCAAAATGGCTCAGGCGGTGATGACACCAGCCTGTTTTATCAACTTCTGCCCCTATAAGGGGTACTTTGATCTTGGCTTCCCCTGTGAAGCTGATGCAGCCACTGCAGCAATGGTGCCATTTTAATTTTTAACAATATTCCCCTCCCAACAACTCAGACCTAGCTCCCAATAGACACCACCTTGGTGGTCCAGTTTGCTGGCCTGCCCACCCACCTCCCCCCTGAAGTGCTCCACCAGGAGCTGATGGCTGGTTTGGAAGCCTATGGCTCCAACCCCATCCTACAATTTGTGGTCCCAAATGGGCCACACGCCTCGCTGGGCCTCAAGGTGTATGCCACAATCAGCCCTGAAATTAGTAAAATCACCGTTTTAATTCCACCTCACACCATCATTCTCTCTGTCTCCAACCATCCATTTTGGGCTTGCGTTGAGGGCGGGTGGACGATCTTCCCATCCTGTTTGAGTTGGACCACTTGAAACAAAAGTGCACCTCCTTAGTTACTTCCAACAGATTAGATTTTTCTCCCGCTGACCCCCAATCCACCGCTCACCCTGTGCCAGTTCCAGCATGGGTTACGATCCTACTTCTCCTCCCCCAAGCCTGTTGCTGCAGCTGCACCTGCAGCCACCAATCAGCCTCCTCCTCGCCCCAGTACCACAAACGCTCACCCAATCAAGCACAGTATTAGACTCCAGTTTTATCCCATGTATCCTCCAACAAATCAACCAATCCTCAACCTTATGCCGATTCCCCAATTTAATTCAACTAGAACACATGGGAGTTATTGGCTGAAATTGACAAATCAGGTAATATCATTGAAGAACCATCTCTGCAAGTCTGTCAGTTCTGTAATGCAGAATGGGACGCCAAATTCCCCCCTCGTTTATATGACCCACAGCCAAATGCTGAATCATTCTACAGCGACTATCAGCTTGCAGTAGAAGCAGCTTCCACACCATTTGTCATCCCCTCCATAAAGCTGCCACCAAATCAGTGGCGATGCTCACAGGAAGTATTCCACTTCCTGTTATCCCAGTAAATCTCACCCCAAAAAGTAAGATTAATTGAATCAATTGCAAAAAAATGTCAACAACGCTATCCATAATGTGGTAATTGTAGCTTGGAATCTGACAGCTAAGATTACCTGAACCAATATTACCACATATGTTAAACTACCATATGCCCGCATTAACGCCAAAAAAGCTTTAGCCAAATATATCACTGCCATTTTTGTAGTTGGCAATTTTTCAGAAATACCAATCATTAGTGATATTGAACCACATGCCACCAATGCCCCGACGCCCTTGCTATCCGCCTTGACATGTATCCTACTATGGAATGAGAAAGCTGCTGCCAAAGATAAGCCCCATGATCCCCCCTCCCCTTCCTCCATGAAGGAAAAGCGGTCTCCGCTGCCCGCCTGGTTGTTTTTTTCGTTTGGTGTGTTTCATTCAATCCACACATTTGGGCGTTTTGTTTGAAGCAATTAGTTATGTTAGTTTTAGTTTTTAGTTCGGTAATTTCTGTCCCCTGATCGGCTTACCTTGGTTAAATAAAAATAAAAACATTTGATGGCTTCTTGGAGAGTAGGCGTTGTTCCTGTGAATGAATTTTTTACCATGGTATGGATTGTCCATAGTGCTATTGATACTAAAAATGCCCGTAAAGATGGATGAATTGGTGATTCGATGTTAAGAGCAAACATGCTCCTAGATAAACTGAAAGATTGTCCATCACATTGACGGTATAAGCGCATGACTTCTTTCCAGATAGCTACTGACGTTGGACATTGTTCTAGGTGGTGTATTAAGCTTCCATATTGGCCACATGTTGTGCATGAAGAGTGGGCTGTGTTTGACCGTTCTGCTGTGCAATACACTCTCTGCATGCATCTCCATATATGTGCCCATATCCTGGGTTGTAGTAATGGGTGGTGTGTGTATCTCCAAACCATATCTTTGGGTCTCCACGCTGTATGGTATACCCATATGGTCCAAGTAATCAATCCTGGCTATGGTGCAAGGGTTTCGTTTTATTACGTTGTTTGTAACTACTTGGCTATTAACTTTTTGTCTGTAAGTTAATCTTGGAAGACCTTGGTGACTGGTCTGTCCGCTTATTTGGATCTTCCACTCAGCTCTTCTCATGGCTATAAGTATTCATTTGAAGTGTAACGAAGTGCCATGTGGTCCTGTAGCAGTTGTGTGAGATGCTAAATACTTAATTAAGGAGTTTGGATGATCTGGTTTCTTAATTAAAGCACTCTTGCAAAACTAGATCTTGCTGCTCTAGCCTAGTGTTTGTCTAGAAGGTTTGGACTAGTCACCTGAGCTATCTAGGATTCTAGTATATGGGTCGCTTGCTCTACATAATTAGTTAGCCCCATACCTCCATCCCTCCTAGGACCAAATAAAGTTTCAAGGCGCACAGGGGCTTTGTTATCAGACCAAAGCCATACCTGTATAAAGGCATATATTGTGTTAAAAAGGACGGTGAAAAAGAAATTGCATGGTCCATAAACCATATAATTGATAGTATCCTGGAATTGGCTATTGTAACTCATCAAGTTAAGCCTGTATTATGACCACGTAAGGAGGCAATGCGTTTTATTATTTTATTTAGGAGTTGATTTTCCATCATGGCGTTGGCGTATCCCCCTGTCTCTAACCATACCCCCAAGTGACGGACAGGTCCAGCTGCCAGCTTGATAGTGAATGGAAGTTTTAGTGGGGTGATTGCTGATCTTCACCTTCCATGTCCGGTGAGTAGTCTTAATGTTGGTCTGTTGACCCAGGGTAGATGGCGTCCAATAGGTCTGATATCTCCCCAGTAGTATAATTTCCTTTTTCTCAGCTTTCAGTGATGCGTTGCTGATGGATGAGTATACTTGTATCCTTTTCTCAAGTATATGGGCATCCTTATTGTTGGATATTCCCACCACACAGTTGTCATCAAAAGCCATCATTTTGACTGATGACTGACCATAGACATTGATTCCATTGATGAGGGCATTTGTATTCCTGATTAGGGGATCCAGACTTAAATTGTATAGTAGAGGGCTTAGAGGGTCCCCTTGTTTAAGTCCCCTTTGTGGAAAAACTGGGTCAGTTAAAAAACCTGCTCCACGTACAGCCATGGTGGCTGACTCAGTGAGCAGCATCACCCAGTTTATAAACCTATTTGGGAGTTAAAATATTTGGAGGCAGGCCCTAAGATAAGTCCAATTCACCCTGTCATATGCCTTCTGTTGATCTAAAAAGACAAGTGCTCCAGAGGTTTTAGATTGTCAGATATTTGCAACTGTGTGAATATTGTCCCATATGGATCTTCTTGGGACAAATCCATATTGTGATGGGATATCACCTCAGTTGCAATATCCCCTAGTCGTTTGGCCATGTTTTCTGTGAAGAGTTTAGTGTCATTATTAGTTAGGGAGATTGGGCGCCAATTGGATAAGTTAGTCTATCCTTTCTTGAAAATAGTGACTGTGTAATCTTCTTTGTCTCCAGGTAGAAGGCATGTTTCTATAATGCACTTATTCATAGAGGCTAAAAGAATGTTAGAAATGTTATTAAAACATTTTTTATAAAATTCATAGGGAGTCCCATCAGGTCCAGGGCATTTCCCTTGTGGTGCACTGCACACCGCTTCCCATAATTCTTCATGCGTTATTCAGTTAAGTAATTTATTAGTTTGAGCCATGGTGTCAATATTTGCATTTGTGAGGATTTTTTTGATTTCTTCTGGTTTGACAATATAGATTTATATAAATTTGTATAAAACCTGTGTACTTCAGTTTTGACTTCCTCAGGTGTTTCCACTATAGATTTGTCCAGTCATTGGACCTGTGTGCGAGCTACCATTTCCTTTCAGGTGTAAAATTATTGAAAAAAATAACTTGAACAAGTTTCTCCATCCTTTAGGTTTTTTGCTCAGTATTTAATATCAATGCAGTGTTGGTGTTCTCATATCAAGGCGTTTAATCATGTTGAAACCTCTGCCCATTTGCATCCCCATATAGAGCTGTATCCTGTGTGCAGGACATTATTTTCTAGGTGTTTGATTTCAGCTAAAGTGCGTTTTATGATGGCTGAAGCTGCCCTATATTTTCTTGATGCTATGTGTTTAACTTGTTGTATTGTTACTTCTTTTTAGATTTTCCCAGGTAATCAGTTGTCTGAGCAAAAAGATGTTTGAAAATCTTTTGTTGAAGATATTTCCTCCACACAGGAGTGAAATTCTGATTCACTAAATTTCTGGGTGTATTCTGCACCATCTAGGTGCTTTGATAATTGTTTTTGCCAGTGTGAAGGACAACAAAACTAGCCGATGGTCTTAGAATTTGATTTTTGTAGTTTTAAATTTATAGTTTGGTGTTGGAGAATTAGCGGCGTAAGTATTAAGTCTATTTGTGACATAGAAATAAGTTTACCATTGTGCACATGCGGGCATGTCATGTTCTGTAGGATAGGAGATTGTTTAGGTAGAGGTTCATATATGCCCAAGGTGGCCTTTAACACGTAAAGTTCCACATGCCCTTGAGGTATCTCCGTTGTGTGCAGCCATTGGTTAGTGTTTGGGTTATTCCAGCAGTTCATATCTCCCATAACAAAAGTGTTTTCTGGAAGATGGAGGTGCGTCAAAGCTGATAGAAATTCTTGACGCTCCGTTGCATTGTTTGGTGCATACACACTGGCTATTATGTGCACCTCTTCATACCATGAGAAGTTTACGGCTAGTACATGTCCATACAAAAACTATTTTTAATGAATTTACAATTTTGGTTCACATGTACTATCATCCCACAGTGTTGTGACCAAAATGATATTGTTAGAAGAAGCATGTTTTCCCATACTTCCTCCTTTCCCTGTGGACAGTAGGTTTCCTTCACTGCCAGGATATCCACAGGTGGGTTTCACAGGAGACTCAACTCCTTGGTCTGAGACGTTAAGGTTTTGAGTCCCACTATGTTCAGCGTCCCTATCTCTACTGAGACGCCTGATGCGCCTCAGGAGCGGTTAGAAGGGCCCCCTGGACCTACTCCCTCTCCCTCTTTTCTCACCTTTGCATCCTTACTGCAGATGCCATAATGATGAGTAGGTATTGGGGTATATTCTTTCCGTTTTACTACTGCTATTTTGGTTCCTTTCTTGCCTTTGTTTACTTTCAATTTATCATTATGGTGCACATGTGTTTTCTCATTGGGCACAGTTTTGTATGACGCATTCAATTGTTGTTTTCCAATCCCATTTGGGTTGTGATTTGTAATGTTTGGGGATGTGCCGAGCCCCTGTGCTGACAAATTTGTTTCCAAACTGGGTTCCGCCGAATCCTATTTGTTTTGATTGGTTGCTTGGTTTTCTGTTAAATTTGATTGGCTCATTGTTGCTAGTTCTTTCATATCTTCCTGAATTTGTTCAGACGAAATGGATGATTCTGCCAATGTCTTTGCTTTGGCCATGGCTAGCTTGTGAGCCATTTTGGCCATTTTCCATTCCTTTGGGGAAATTGGGTCAATAATTTTATATTGTCTGAATTCTCCCCAGTTGAATGCTTGTGTGGTATCAGTAATTTTGGCATACTCTGAGTCATCTTCACCCATTTCTTCCTCACAAAATTCCATTTCTCTCAAGCCTTCCTTTATGTGGAAAGTATGAATCTTGTGCCCAAAGGCCTGACAGTGGTTGCATATAGGTGGCACACTCTCCACTGTAGCACAGAATAATTGGGATTTTTTTCCCATCAATTATAATAGAGGCGATGTGAGGGATTTTCATGAGGTCCTCCACTTCCTCTGGGTTTTGAAAATTATTGCTATTGCCTTCCCTGTGCTAAGGGTTGGCATCAACTGGAATCTTTGCATCTCAAATTGTTTAATCTCTCCATAGGATTCCAATCCTTCTCATAGATGTTGTTAAACTACTGTGCAAGCCAGTGTAGTCAGAAGGTAGTTGAAAATTCTGAAAATGTCTTTGGATTCAGTACAACGTGTGCATTTGGTCACTACCAAACGTTGTCCATCAGGAAGGTCAGGTACTACTCTGAACTTTGCTGCTTCATTTGCTTCTTCCACTGTTTTGGACCCAAGATCCACCCAACCACGGCGGATAGTATGGGTTTTCATGTACACAGCTTGTGGGAATAATTTTGGTTGGGCTTTGCCAAACTTTTCCCACATTGCCGGTGCCTCTGTGCCCAAAAACACACGGATCCCATGTTCAACCAATGATAATGATTAAGAGTGGGTCACTTCCATGTAGCTGCAATACTTTGCTAAAAATTCCATGAAACCCGCGGGGTGCACCACCTCAGGTTTTCATTTTTGCTTTGGCTCTTGTTTAATCCTGTGAGCTTAGTGCCTTTGGGAGGTGCAGATCCAGGTCTGCTACCCTTTGCCACATTCGCCCAACTCTGCACTTGTTTATTTCATGTGCTCATCTCACCTGGTATTGATTATCAAATTGTTCTGTTTGAATTTAATCATTTACTAATAAGTGATAGTAACCAGATAATATCCCCTCTTGATATTATCTTATTTTATTTTATATTTATTTAACTGAGGCAAGCTGATCAGGGGATGGGCATTACCAATGTGTGTGTAGACATGGGAGGGGTGTGAAGAATAGCGATGATTAGAGAGGATTGGGCACCCTGGGGTACACAGGCACCCCTGTTGCCAGCTGGAACTGACAGGCATGGGGGGATTAGTGCACTATTCCGAGGGGGTTGCCCCTGCTATAGAGCAGGTGTGAAGGAGGGGGTCTGTGTGAAGGAACCAGAGTGGGAACCATGACTTTATGAGTCTCTGCTGTCTTGGATTCATATACCCATAGAGCCAGGCTTGGAAGTGCTCTAGTAAATGGACGTGGAACCTATTGATAACCCCATAAATGGTAGGGACCGTGCCCTTGAACGCATCCAAGGCAATAGTGCGGATTGTCCGCATTGCAATGAGTATCAATAGGGAGCGGAGGGTAGACGGGATTGGTGACTTGATCTGGAGCGCGAAGATACTTTTTGATATCAAGAATTCCTGTTCGTTTTGAATCTTGAGCAGGCGTGTGACTTCCTGCCATATGGCTCTGGATGGGGGGCAGGTTTCTAAGCGTTGGTGCAGGGAGCCCTCTCCTCCACATACTGCGCAGGTAGTGTGGAGGGAACTGGAGCGGTCCGCTGTCCTATAGGTCCTTCTCAGGCAGCGCCAGGAGTTGGCTCTTGCCCTCGGGTGTAGGAGTGGGTGGTGCTTCATTTTCCACATTGCCTTCTGTGTGGTTAAATCATAGGGAATGTCCAGCATATCTAGGTATTCTATCCTAGCTATTCTTGGGGTTGTTGCGAGTATGTCTTTGTGGGGGTGGTTTTCTAACTTTTATATCATGAAGTGGGATCTGGATCATCCCCTTCCCTGCACAGTGCCAGTGGTAGTGACGGTCCATCCCATGCAGAAGATGGTTCGGAGGAGGCATTTAAAGTGAGGGGGGGTTCCATGTGGGCCCATTGCATTGGGGCAGTTAGCGAGGTATGTTAGTAAGCTGGAAGGATGGTGTGGGTTAGGTATTTTGAGTGCCTGCGCGAAGTTGGCCCTCACTGCCCTGGAACAGTGCTGTTGCGGTGGGTCCAGGGTTAGCATTTCCTCAATCCAGGTGCCCAGGATGTGGTTGGCGTGGTTCTCAAAATCTATCAGGCCCATGCCCCCGCTGGAGCGTGGACAATATTGTGTTTCCACCCGGATGGGTGGGCGGGATCCAGGCCACAGCTAGCCCTGGATGAGCGCATGGATCGACGTTATAAAGGTGGGCAAGAAGGGGATCACATATGCGGGGAACCACAGCATCAGGAGGATGAGCGAGTTGGCAACTGCCACTCGCCCCATAAGCCCAGGGGATCTGCCCTTGAGTGAGGCGATTTGGTTGGATATCCGTTGCAGCAGGTTATTTTCAATCATCTCATTTGCATACCCCCCTGTTTCCAGCCATATACCAAGGTGGCGGACAGGGGTGGTAGTGAGGGGTAATGCAAAGGGTAGGGCGAGTGATTTTTTGCGTCTTGGGTTGGGTGTAGTGGGGGATGTGGTTCAGTTGGTGATGTATTTGCCAAGGAGGATTATTTTGGTTTTCTCATTTATTGAGCGATGCATTACTCACCATAAAGTATTCCTCTAGGGTGCATTCCAACTGTCGGGTGTTGCTGCTATTAGCTATACCTGTCACACAGTCATCTGCAAAGGCTAGTATTTTGACTGGGGGCTGGCCTTGTGCAGTTATGCCCATGAGGCTTGAGTCGGCAGCATGGAGGAGTGGATCAAAGCTGAAGTTGTAGAGTAGTGGGCTGAGGGTGTCCCCTTGCTTGAGCCCTCTGCATGGGGTGATCCTGTCGGTCAGGAAGTCAGGGCCAAATACAGCCATAGAGGCGGATTCTGTGAGGAGCATCGCCCAGTTGATGAACCTGGGTGGGAGGTTGAAGGCGCTCAGGCATTCCTTCAGGTACGGCCAGCTAGCGTGGTCATATGCCTTCTCCTGGTTGAGGAATACCAGGGCTCCCGTTGCTTTGGAATGGCATACATTGGCGATGGAGTGTATGTTAGACCAGATTTAGCGCCCTGGTGTAAAGCCAAATTGTTTGGGTGATAGGGCTTTAAAGGCTATTGCGCCCAGTTTGGTATCAAGAATTTTTGTAAGTAGTTTTGTGTCAGTGTTTGAGAGTGCTATTGGGCGCCAGTTGGCCAGGTCCAGTCTGTCGCCCTTTTTAAATATGGCAATGACATAGGAGTCCTGGCCTCCAGGCAAGAGATGGGTCTCCAGCAAGCACTGGTTCAGAGATGCTAGGAGGAGGGGAACGATTTGTTTAAAGTATGTTTTATAAAATTTGTAGGGTATCCCATCAGGGCCAGGCATTTCCTACATGGTGCACTGTGGACTGTATTCCAGAGCTCCTCCTGCGTTATCAGGTTTAGGAGACTATAGTCCAGCAGTACACTCTGTATTCTGGTGGAGTGTATTTTTTATTTTTTGGGGGTCAGATGGGGTGTCATGGTAAAGTTAGGTGTAATAGCGGTGAATTTCCGCCTTGACCTCCATTGGGTCTGTTGCCACGGTTCCATTGGCTTTGAGGACCTGTGCGCACTGGGGCAGATTGCCTCAGGAGTGGTATTGGCATAAGAAAAACGCCGAACAGGTTTCGCCTTCTTTTATGTGCTTACCTTACCATGATATTTGATTCTGTGTTGGTGTTCATAGATGAGGGCGTTTAGGCGGGCGGAATTTTCCACCCATTTGTGCCCCCAGTTTGGGCTGTATCTGGACTATGGGGTATTGAGTTCTAGGTAGTCAAGTTCTTCCAGAGTGCATCTGATCATAGCGGTATCTGCAGTATATTTGCATTATGTGAGATGTTGAGTTTTGTTTGTTTATTTGTTTGGATTTGAATTTTTCCCAAGTTTTGATGGGATCCGATGCAAATGGGGTTGTAAATTTTGGGTTCAAAGCTTTGTGCTCAACCCAATCATAAATTTAAGGAAGTTTTATATTCTCCAAGTATAGCTTCCTCCAGGGCGACGTCTGCGTTTGAATCCTAATTGGCGCAAGCTACACTCAAACTAGACGGTGGGCAGAGAAATTGATTTTTTAGTAGCAAAGTTAGTAATAAACAAGTGGCAGGATTTTAGTATGAGGATGTGGTCGATGTGGCTCATTGAGATGAGCGTTCCCTTGCATATGCTGGGGCGTGTCATATGGGGAAGGAGTGGAGACCCGGGGGGAGGGTGTCATCAGGCCAAGGGATGCCTTCATTGCGTGGAACTCAATATGTCCCAGTGGGTATCCCCTGGGGTTGGGCCATCAGTCCATAGTGGGGTTGTCCTAACAGCTAAAGTCGCCCATCAGGATGGTATCTGGTGGGAGGTTGAGCATCAGGATGAATCCAAGGAATTGTTTTCTCTCAGATACAGTGAACGGTGCATAGATACAGGCTATCAATATTGTGGCCTCTTGGTTTGTGATCCTTGTGGTTAGAATGCAGCCATGAAAATATGAGGAGGATTTGTCAATTTTTAAATTCTGTTATAATTATAGATGACCACCACACAGTGGGACGTCCATACTGACTGGGAAGGTGAGACCCTGGCCGCCCAGGATCCCTTTTCCCCCTGTAGACAGTGGGTCTCTTGGATGGCCAAGATGTCTACAAGGGGTTTGCACAGGAAGTCTAGCTTTTTGGCTCAGGATGCTTGAGCTCTGGCTCCTGCAATGTTTAGCATCACTATTGACACTGAGGTGCCCGCGGCGCCTCAGGAGCGGTTGGGTGGTCCTTCTGGCCCTGGTCCCCCACTCATTGCCTTGGACTTGCTCTGTGTGATTGGGCCAGTCCACTCTGAGGCGTTTTCCAGCTCCTTACTTTGTGATGATTTTGTGCGGGGTTTGTTGGACTTGGGGGATTGTATCAAGCCTTTCAGCATGTGATTTTGTTTGACTCATATAGGTGCGCTGATTGGTTTCTGATGTTTCAGGGTTTGATTTTGAAGTTCTGGACCCTGTTGGCTCATTCATGGTGAAATCAGATTGTCCCGGTAAGTTTATTTGATTGGGATCATGTGGTGATTCTGTCTGCTTGTTGAGAAAATTTTCTGCGTGGGTTGTCCGATCTGGCAGGCTGACTCAGTCAATATCCTCCATGGCTCCTCTGGCTTGGGCATTCTGTTCTGATTGGCTGGTTCAGCTAATTTCCTCTTTGTCCATCTGTATTTGGTCTGGGTCAATGGAGGAGGTTGCGAGTGATGAGGCCTTGGCCGCTGCCCACTTGCAGGCCTTCTGCCCCTGTTTGCATAATTTGGGTGAGTTTGGGTCTATGAGGACGTAGTGTCCGTTCTCTCCTCAGAGGAAAACATGGTTGGCGTCGACCATTTTTCTGAAGGTCTCCTCATCTTCATCCATAGCATCATTGCAAAAGTCTGGGGCCAAGATTCCTTCCTTCACGGGGCATGTATGTTCCTTGTGCCCCAGTGCAGTGCAATGGTTGCAGACGGGCAGTGCGCGTTCCAGTGTGATGCGGAAAGGTTTTGACACTCCCCATCTGGGAGGTTTTAACACCGCGGTGTGTGGGATTTTGGTTAAGTCCACGGCCATGTAAGGGACCAGGTTGATTATGGCGATTGCCTTACCTGTGCACAGGTTCAGCATCAGGTGAAATCGCTGTAATTCTAGTTGTTTTATTTCTCTGTAGCTCTGAAGGCTGATTTGGAGCTCTTCCTCGATTAACTTACTGGTGAGATTGATGGGAAAGCGAGTTGAACAAGATGAACAAAGTGTTTGCTTTGTTTCATCTGGTGCGCGCGGTGCGCACAATTTGTTTGCCCTCAGGGAGGGCTATTTCAACAAAGACTTTTGCTACGGCATCTGCATCTTCTTCAGTTCTGAAACCCATATCAATCCAGCCATGGTGGATAGTGTGGGTGGTAACATATACCGCGTGGGGAAAGAGGGAAGCCTGTGCCTCGCCTACCTTTTCCCACAGGGTTTAGGATTATAGCCCTAAGAAAAGTCAGAGCCCGTGTTCCTCTTTTGATAGGGGCTATGCATACTGTACTTCCATATGTTGGCTCTGTTTTGTGGTAAATTCCACAAACCCATGCGGTGTTTGGGCTTGGGTTTTTTGGTGGCGTTGGCTCACGACCCCCTCAAAGGCGTTTTTTGCCCTTGGGTGCAACGTTTTGGCCATTGCTTGATATGACTTTCGCCCAGTTTAGTTGGGTTTTATTGAATTCACTCATCTCACCTGTGTGATTATCAAAATTGTTTGCTTGAATCAAATCTTAGCAACTGATGTTATCGTCACGGGAAAGAAAAGCTATCTTATTATAAAAAGATTGAATAAAGATATGGAATTAAAATAAAGGAAGCTAAGGTGGTTGCTTATCAGGGTGGTTCCCACTACTATTATTTACTTAATAGATAGTTTTTCTAAATGATTATTATCATCTGGTCGATTTTATAAGTTCAATTGTTTTTTTCTGAGTAGATGATAGCTAAGATATAAAATCTAAAACAATTAAGTCATCTGATAAGTGATAAACACCGTAGTGAAGCATGGGAATCTGGCAGCTATTAAACATATAAATGTCTAGGGAGTACATTATTCCTCCACTTCATTCACCAGTAGCAAACAGGAATTGATTCATCATAGTATGCAAGTTTAACTTGACCAGTGTGAGTGAGATCTTTTAGCACCCCTTTGGAAATGGAGTAAACTGGGAACCATTGTCCATGCATCTAAAATATCGCCTCAGCCATGTTAACTACCATGCCAAAGTGATGCATGAATGATGGTCCAATCAACATGTTATAATTGTGGTTCAGCAACAGAATCATCAGTTCAAAGACGATGATCAACCCAATCCAAATAGGTAGTGAGCTATACACCCCTTCTGAGACAGTGCATTTCACCCCCCAGGTATCTCATATACAATCTGGTGCTCCACATCAGGTTTCAACATTCTCTTGACCACCAACTTCGTTGATACTATGTTAATGGGTGCATCAGTGTCTATAATCACAAAAATTTGTTTTTAGACACAAAAATATTGCAATAGATCCACTAAGAATAGGAACCTTGATTGTTTAATACATGTATATCTAAGGAGTCCTTTTTCTCAAGGAACTGCATGATGCTAATTCCAACCTTAGGTATTCCTTAATGATCGTCTCTATAGGGATGGCAACAATTAAACCTTTAAACTATGGCACGTCCAAAGAGTGCTGGGGTTTGTCCAATAAATTTTGCTTCAATATATGGCAGGCGTAGGGTTTTTAGATTTCCAAGCAACCTTCCTCTACTGATGTCTCTTTGTTTTGTGAGAAGGTCAGCACATGTAAGTCATTAAAAGTTTTTTGATATAGTAGTATGTCAGTGGGGTTGATGAGTTTAGCATGGAGCACTCATTGAGTTCAAGTGGGACAAATGAAGCTGAAGCAGCGAAGGTAGAGGGTCCCATCTTTACTACACCTGATCTTTTCCCTTATCATATTGGTTCAGCTGAACAACGTGGACTTGTCACTTGGCAGGGCAGCATACTGCAAAGTTTCCTCGTTGCCCACAGTCATAACATTTCACCACAGAAACATCTTGTCTCTGAGTATCATTATTGGTTCTAATCAAGGGTTGGGTAGGGAATTACAGGCCAGCCATTGCAAGGTACTTGAGGGTGGAGGGCCAGCAACAGCCATCAGTAGCTTCCATTCTAAGTTGGGAGGTCTGAACGTCGCACCTAATTATCTCAGGTAGTTGACAATTTTAAGTAAAGGTATATATTTTTGCAAAACTGGGGGCCATCACGTTGAAAAGACTAAAATGTGGTTTCACTTCCAAATTCATCATGATACCAATATCAGCTTTGAATAATGTCCCAACCCCTACTAAGACATGCATTTTATAAAGTAAATTGATTGACAAATTCTAACAAGGTTTCATTCAACTGGAACCCAACCATCAGAAAATTGGCTTTTCATTAGGCCATTTTTTTCTACACCCCCAAACAGGCGCAACACTGTGACCTTGAATTCCTAATAGGTAACTGATCCGTTCATCAGGTAGCAAGTGGCCTGATCAGCACTCTAAACATCTAAAATGGATATCAGTAGCTTTACTTATGGAGGTCCAGTGCTTTTTAAATGGCAATTGATGCACTTAAAATATGTTCATGTTTTCGTCTAGATTGAACGGAGGCAATTTGTCAATGCAGACACTATCAGCTTGTTTAAGGCCATGAGATATTGGAGTGAACTGGGACACTACTTGTTTGCCATAGTTTGAGCCAATGTGTGGAGAGGACATAGGAGGAAGGGCGGAACTCATCTTGTCCGCAGGGTTGGGTGCTGGGGGGTTAGGTGATGTATAGGTTCCTTCAGCTGGTAACACAGTGAACACACGACAAATTCCTCTTGTTGAGACATAGTAATTCCTGGAGCCTTCACTGTGAGTAAATTGATTCACATTGCCTTCGTGGTTTGCAAAACTCTTTTGTAATATTCTTGGCTTCAAACTTTTATACAATGATACTGTCCTTTGCTATCATCTCCCTTTTGTTTTTCAGGTCCACATTGGGAACTTTGGCTTTTAGTTTTAGCATTCAATTTTTGCCTAGCGCAGTTTAGCTCCTCAACCATGTCATTAAAGATATCCGCTAATAATTGCTCTGCAAGACAATGCTATGAAATTGGCTGGATACATCTTCAAGCTGATCTTCTGGGGCCTTATGTTTATGGAGCAAATCGTCATTGGTTTGACGTAATGCTTCCAAGAAAGTTTTAATTTCAGAATATTGTGTCAACCCAGGAAGCTGAGATGGATTATTATGAGCTCTATATGTATTTGACATGGTTCTGATAGATGGATTAATTATTTAGTTGAATCAGTGGGCCCCCTGTAGTGAGCACCAATGTTACATCTCTGGCTGATAGCATCTACTGAAGAATACAATCTGGTGGAAGGTTGCACAGGAGTTAGCAGCCACTGATGCAATGGGAAGGGAAATATGGCGACCTCCATCCCTCAATAAAATATACTATTTATTAAAAATTGGAAGCAACGAGCTTTTATAGCAATCACCTTTCTTTAATGGTAGAATTGCACTACCGTTGGTCTTAGGTTTTCCCACTTATGTACTTAAAGCAAATGAAGAGTCACATTGTAGGTAGTTCTGTCAGAAAATCCCATTCTTAGTTCTTTGTCACCACTTTTATACCCATCACTGTGACTACTGGGTTTGAATCTCAACAAGGCTGGTATCTTTTGATAATTTAATTCAGTCTGTTTAATTTTAGTGGAATCATAAGTATGTATCTACATTTTTCACCAAATTTTGTGAGAGTGGTCAATTGACCATCATAACTTAATTCTGATTGATTAGATTACAATATTCTGTTGTGGATTTGGAAGCCATACAGATATGAAATAATTACCAATATTGCTCAGAATATCAATTTTTCAACTGTCAACTCTTTAATCTACCTTTTTGAGCAATAGATGGTCCATCAGTATACCTTATTTCCTTCAAGTATAATTTAGTTTATTATGTAAAACAGAGTAACCACCCTGCCCCTCAAATGCATCTTTTAGATCGCACTTTATATCAACTAGACAAATTTAATAAATTTTTTAGATTAATATTTTACCTAGAAGGAAGACTATATTACTTATATGCTCACTAAACAATCCTGTTTAGTATAGCTCCCCAAAGTTTTGATCAAAATTACTACTTTAAAGATTCAATAATTTGAATAATGTCCCCTATTAATGAAATATCAATCTAAATGGACATTATTTAAGATAATAGATTTTACAAATGTGTTAAAAAGTCTTATTATAGACATAATAGCATTTTTCCATTACCAAATATTTAGTCTTTTTCTGATAACTTGCTTTAGATAAGTTAATATTAAAACTTTGTTTTATCTTTTTTAATTCACAGATTTAAGTCTTTTCATACATTTCAATGTTTATTTTGTTTTCCAACCCTTTGATTTTACTATAAAATCTGCTTATCTAATTTTTTTCATTTATGATTTGTTACAAGGCACAATTATTTACTTAAGAGTATTAAACAAAAATTGAACTCTTGTAGTTATAACTAGAAAAAAATTCTATAACATTTTTCTAATAAATAATTTACATAATTCTTTATGTATATTTTTTCTGGTTTTCTGAATCTATCTCAGATTATTTATGAAGGGAACAATGCCTTTTAGTATAGCTTACTTATAAGTGATATTGTACAATCTACCTCTATGCTTTTAGTTTGACCAACTACAATGAAATTTTATGTAAAAGTATTCTTAATTATATAGATAATCATCAAACTGTAACTGTTTACATTAAAAGTTAATGAATCTTTATCATCTTTAATATATCAACATACTCAATAAAAAGTTATCTTTTGACATATTCAAAGTATTATTGGTTATAACGGTCTTCATATTGTACATCATTTATCACAACTGATAATTAACTAGATTTTTATAAAGGCAAAAGTAATGTAACAATTAATATGGCTCATATACAAGATCAAATTTTTGAGTTTTTGTTTTCCCATTAGGGCACTTGGTGCAGGCAACTTTGTGGGATGAAACCTGGGGTACTGCCCCCACTGCACTGGGGCTGCGCTAATCTAAGCACCACTGAAGTGGGCCTGACCGCAGGTGGGGTGGCTCACACCACCCCAAAACTGACATATTCCTCACTGTTTGGTATACCAGGTAGCAAAGACTACCCAGCCAGTTTGGATATATGCCTCCCATCCCTTACTGTGAGGAATGAGACCAGACTGACCTCCAAATTGGACTTACTTGAGGAAAGAGGATTGCCATAGTTTTCTACAGCTATTTCTAGCCATCGCTTAACTATGGCCAGGGACTTGTTGCCTGGATTCCTTCTGAAGGGAAGCAACGCTGGTTTCTGGAAAGCCATAGACCATAAATCACCTCCCTCATATCATGCACCAGACCCTGAACCCCTCCTTGTCTGCAAGCAGACTAGGTGGGGAATACACAATCAGGATCTCTGGTCATGCAAGATGACCAGAGGATAACTTGCACCCTGGTTGGTATTCTTCACACCATATGAGAACACTAATCCACACAGCATCCGCTGCCAGAGACTTTGTAAAGATGTTCTTTGCCAACTCCTCCCCTCTGTACACCTTACAAGCATACAGAAGGGTATCCTCCTTATGCTTACTCCACTTATGCAGAGTCGCCCCAGTGACCAAGATATTACTGCGGAGTTTGAAAAGAAAGTTCTTAACTGATATAGACCAGATCCCTTAACCCTCCTACCTACAGGTCCATCATGCCAGGTTGCATTTTGCAAGTGATCTAGGACAAGTGCGTTAAGCAAAGCTCTCTGTCTTGTAACTTCCAGAACCTGGCGGTTGTGAAATCTGAGAGGCAGACACCGCTACCTCCACCCACCTTGACCAGTCCCAAAGGACGAAGAGGCTTTCCCATCTGGGGTATCTCCAGACTTCTCTTCCTCATGGGAACACCCACCGATCCTGACCTCCACAAACTTCTGAACAGGCTTCACCAGCCTCTAATGCAACCTGAGAAGGAATTGCTTCCCTCCAGCAAGAAGGCAGTTCAGTTGCTTCCATAACAACCCATGCCTTCCTTAACAGCATCTTGGAGGCACTGGCAACATTATTAGCTGCTTCCACCCTAAGCACCCTTCAGCCATCACCATCAAGGAGGTCATCCTAGTGAACCGCCCCAAAAAAGTGCTTGAAGGCATTGCTCATATGAGGTTCCATCTCCAGTCCTCAAGCTCCTCCCCAAATAGGAATTGCCCAGATCCTTTTCAATGGTCCACTCTCCACTCTCCAATCTACCCTTGCTGGCCGCCTAAGCTCTAAAGAAATCCTTCCAGTATCCTGGTAGGTTCCCACGCTTGGAATGGCCCCTTGATTGATGCCCCAGATGGCACCAAGATCCTTATTCAAACTATCCTTGCAAGCCTTAGAGAGGTAGTCCTTTAGTATTGGAGCCCAACAAATGGATTTTCCCTCCCAAGCGACCCATGCAATTTATTTCAGCTGCAGTGCTTTGATCATACTCCTGAAGTTAATAAGACTGATGCCACCCTTCTTCACCTCCTGACACAAGTTAGAGAATCTGGTTTTTGATGCCCGCCCTCACCAAATGAATTGGATGATTAAACTGTGTATTCTCCTGATGGAAGCTGCCAGTGGTGGACCAAATCTGGCAATGTACCATAATCTGAAAATAATGAAAGTGTTCATGACAATGGCCCTACCCCAATAAGATAAGTTGAGCCATTGCCACTTTTTAATGTCCGCTTCAAGTTTGAGTCAAATTTCGCTCAGCGAAGCCTGCCCTGAGATGGGACACCCAAGGTACAGAAACTCCCCCCTGTTGCCATCCATGGGATCGAGCTCTTTGGTGCCACACCCAACGTTGCCATTCTGCCAATGGGCCAAGCCCTGGATTTTCGACAGATTGACCTTAGCGTTATTTGCATTTCTGGTATATCTTCAGAATGTTCATCACCACCTTCTCCTCCTCCTCCAATGAAATATAGATCCATGTATCATCCACAAACATTGAATGGGAGTACTCCTCGCCATTGATGGTAAGTTTCCTCTGGTTCAATCTTCTGAGAGTCACTGAAAGGGTCTCTATTGCAAGGACAAACAACAAGGGAGATAGAGGTCTCCTTGAAGCACGCTCCTACACACCTTAAAGAAGTGGGAGAGGACCCCATTGATATTGACAACCGATGAGGCCTTCTCATAAATCTCTTTAAGCAGTCTCAACAAATGCCCATTGATTCCAACCCTACTTTACACTTCCCAAAGAAAATCATAATTCACCCAATCATACGCCCTCTAATGATCAAGGAACAGTAGCCACCCTCCTCTGGTCATACTGTTCACTTGCCCAATATTCTATCAGTTGAAGCAGCATCAAATTGTCAGTAATTAAGCGTCCTGGGATAAATCCATTCTGCTCTTTCCCAACAATGTCCAAACAACCCCCTTGGTCGATTGGTTAGGATCTTCATTAAAATCTTATAGTCAACGTTAAGCAGAGTCAAAGGACAATAGTTCCTCATGAGGGAGGGATCTCCCTTCTTATACAACACCACCACCACACCTTTTGAAAATGCTGGATCGATTATACCAGAGGCTAGGAGTTGATTGTAAAGCTCAGCAAGCATCTCGGACATTTATTCAAAAAATAAATAGAAGAGCTCCAAGATTAACCCATCCTCCCCAAGAGCCTTTCCATTATTGCCTTTGCAGATGGCGTCTGAAACCTCTAACTTTCTGATTTTGATAAATTGGTGCAGCTGAGTCTCCTTTGGCAGTACCCCCAGTCCGCTTGTGAGTACTTTGGATGCCTCCAGGTCATTATCAGAGGGGCCATAAAGGTCCTCATAGTAGGATTTGGCCATCTCAGCCATGCGAGCTGCATCCTTCACCTCAACACCCTCATCACAGAGTGACAAGATCCTTGCTGAGGGTCTGAATGCCCCTATTGCCTTGCGGAGTAGGGCCACATTGCTTTAGAATCCTCGTCCCACCTAGACTTCCTTTGTTTGAGGCGATCCACCATGAAAGCTCCCATTGATTTCGAATACAATTCAGCCTTGACCGTGTAGGTAGATGACCCCATGACCGCAGTCTGCTTTCAGGTACTCTAGAAGCACCTCTACAAGATTTCATACCTTGAACGCATGGCCCTATCTGCCTCCCAAAGATTTTACAAGCCATCTTGAGATCAGCCTTCATCCACAACCATTTTACTGGTGCATCTGGCTTCCCCACAATCTGGATTTTCCACAACCTCACCTTCTTCGTCATGATATCCTGAAGTGTACTCCACTTCATGAGTTTAGGGTTCAGTCTCTAGATCTCTTTCCCCGCAGAGACAACATGAGGGTCACTGATCTGCAGTTCAAGGGGGCTGTGGTCTGAAGCACCTGGATCATTATTCCAAAGGATCAACTTGCAGCGACTCAGGAGTGGCTGGGGCACCAACACAAGGTCAATGTGGGAGAAATGATCCCTGGATGTGAGTACATCCAGTCTCCCCCTCCTCACCATGGATTGCTCTCCAATAATCTAGTAGGCTGAGGTCAATAATTAAAACAGCCAACTCGTGGGCTTCAGGATCAGAGCTCTAGTTGCCTGAAGCCCCAACCCTGTCATCCCTAAATCAGACACAGTTCATGTCTCCCCCCAGCACTACTGACCCCCGATGCCTTCCTCCTGGATCCTTAAGCCGACCTTCTGGAAGAAGGCCTTCCATTCAGATCCAGAATTGGGTGCATAAATGCCGATAAACCAAATTGTTTTTCCAAACAGTGACATTACTTCCACTGCGCTTCCAGGAACCAAACCCCTTTTATCCAATACCTTACCCTTGTCCTCCCACCAGACCAAGATACCCCCTTTGGCTTAGCTCCCTCCCTCTTTCCCTACCCTTAAGGGAGAGTCAGAGTTTGGTTGATACACCAAGTGATAGTAAAATGATTGTTTCAAAGGAAACTGGAAAGCCCAGTCCTCTTCCACCCCAGGTTTGAACTTAGTCTCAGTGAGGAAGCCAATATCTATCCCATGTTGTTGCAATCAGAATTTCACACGCTGCTGCTGCTTGAGTCCATTCAGACCCCGCGCATTAGCAAATTCAGCCCTGATCGCCATAGGTTCAAAACTGAAGAGGATTCAGTGTCAGGATCTGGGGGTCCACATCCTCTTCCACCTCAGCTAGTTTAGCAGGACCACGTTTCTTCCTCTCCTTTCCAGTACTAGACTGGGCTGGGGTGGAGGCTGCTCTGTCACAACATCCTCCGGAATCTTCACATTGCCAGGGTCCTCAATAGACCCCTCCACTTCAGTTGGAGGCTTTGGGTTAGAAGGCATTGGCTACTATTGCTAGCAGGCAACAATTCCCTCACCTCCGCCTCTTCCCCTATGGCCTTGCGCGCTCCATCTAACCCACATCCATAAGGTCGCGCGCCTCTTTGCAATTGAGTGATGGGGAGAACCCCATCCATCTGGGAGGCAACCATTTCCAAACTGTCCTTTGCGGACTGTGACAAAACGCCACTAAGCTCGATTTGGAGTATAGCTGCTTCCCTCGCCTTCTAAGAACTCTTTGACTCCTTGTTGACCTTTCTGGCACCTTTCAGCACCTCAGTCACCACCTACAAAGTAATGCCAGCCGCTGCCTCCTCCCTTGCTTTGGCTTATATCTCAGTCAGCTTCTCCAACGCCTTCTGGAGAGCCAACTTCTCTTTCTCAGGGGGCACCGTTGCTGGAACCCCCACGCTAGACCCACTAGGCTTGGCCACTGCCACAGGAGGTTGAACCTGAGGACATTTGGCTCTGACATGTACCTTCACACCACATAAGAAGCACCTGTCCAGTGGTACCACGGGGACACTCCAGGTCCTCACAGTGACTGAATGAGGCAACTCCCCGTATGATTTTGAAAAAACAAACTTCAAAAGCCAGTCTTCAGATCCTATGATGAACCTTTTCAAGCTACCACCCTTCTGCTTCAAGTTCTTTAACAGCTTGTTCTCATTAAAAGAGATCACTCCGACAAAGCCTTTCAGCTGAGACATCATGGCTCCTCTAGTGATCACAGGTGGTACGTCCCTCAGAATGAGCCTTCCAATCTCAGTGCCAATGTCAAGACATATGGCCTCCTTGTTCTTCGTAATCAAACTGGCAGCCAAAACCTGTTCCTTTTAAAGCTTATACTGGAAGGTCATAGGCTTTAACCTAGGAGTCAAAGAGAAATATGGATTGGAGCAGACCCACTCACATCAATCACCCTGACCATGAGCATCTCCTTAGACCACCCAGTCTTCACCTCAACTGCATGAACCCTCATGAGGATCTCCAGCATGCTCGCCATCAGATCATTGGAGGGGCTGGAGTTTCCTGCTTCAAAAAGCTTGGTTCCGACCCCAAATCCATTAGCAGCCACCGCTGCAAAGGAGACCAAAGCCCCCTGTGCAGCAGAGGCCACCCCTGCTGTTGATTTGTTGTTGGAGTTGGTCTCTCCAGTTTTTTTTTGTAATGAAGTTTGCTCTCTGGACCCTTTTTGTGCATAAAACATTGCAGCCCTTTTGGGTCAGTCCATTATTTTGGTACATGAGTGCTCTTGCCTTTCACTGCACCAGTGTAAGCCCACGTAAGTTACTGGCCGCTATCCAGGTTTCAGGACAGCCTAGAAAACCGTGGTGATTTCTGTTGACAAGTGAGACGAAGCCAGCCAATCAGAAAAGCCCCACCCTTGTTGCTAAGACCTGCTTTTGCAGCGCCACGCCTCATAGGAAAGTAGTGTGACAGATGATACACCTGAATTTTGCCTCCCCCTTCCTACCCATATTTCCCCCAAAGGAGAGTGGAAGCACCCATAAGAACGGGTTGGGTTACAGTCATTAGCTTCCATCCCACACCCCATCCAGGCCACTACAGGATCCTTCTAGGGCGCCTCTCTGGGTTCTGGTCTTAACTACTCACCTGTGTTTCCACAAGATTTCCCTGGTCACGCCACGTGAAGGCCCCAGATTACCCTACCTAGCTCCCTACAAGATCAATTTTGTTACATAGGTAACTTTGACTGCATGTAAACCTTTGCATTGCCTTCAATACCAATGTTTGTCTAATCCATTAACTGTTTACTTAGGCTTATGTTTATATATATAAGAATGTATTGGACTTAGTCTTTTATATCAAGCATGATAAAAGCTTAAGTGTTGCAATTTATAATGGTCAAACGTTTTAAGAATCCTAGAAACTAGTTCTATTATTTTCACCAATAGTCTATTCACATATATACTGACTTTTTTCTGATCATGTGGAAAATCTAGATAATCCAATAAGAACATAGATTGTGTACATATATTTACTTAATAAATAATTATCTATTCATTAATTATATATATATATATATATATATATACGTTGTATACTAAAAACAAAGTGCAAAGCTATACTTACATCTAGTAAAGATAATTATTAGATACTATTTTATGCAAAAATTCCAAAAATTTAAAGAAAAATACTTAAGTTACTGTGCTTAAACAAAACATATGTATTATCGTCAGCTAAGATAAATATTGTGTAAAACATAAATCTTTTTTGTGTTTAAACTTGCATTAAAATTATTTTAATTAAATTTTTACTTTTCTATCATATGTATAGTAACTTAAAAAAGGGACATCAATTTTAGATTATTATTATTCTTAGTATTTTATTTTCAGATCTAAAATAAACCAAAGTTTTTTATAGCTTTAGGCTTAAAATATATAACTATACAAAATACCATTATCTTTAAGATAGATTGCTTATCTGTAAATTTTTTATATATAAAATATAACAAAAAAGTAGCAGACTTATGTGATTTTTTATAAGTTAATGCAAAGAAAATTATAACAGGGTCTATAAATTACTACATTAAATAACTTGATTTACCTTTTTATGGAAAAATTTGTAAATTTTAGAACTTAAGATGTGAAAAAAGTAGCTTAAATTAAACCCTCCAAGTGATATATAATGACCAAATAAAAATAAACTATAACATTTAGTTACCATACTTTACAACATAAAGTTATATAGTTATATAATATAATATAGACACTTTAAATCTTGTGATAAATTTATATATTTGTGCTAGATAGTGAATATAAAATAAGAAAATTATTTTATTCACATTGTTTATTACAAATAGTCTGTAATGAAAAAATTCTCTAAAATCTAATCTTTAATATATTGTATTAAATTTAACTTTAAATATCACCAGATTGCCATATTGTGAGGAGAGTGACTAACTCTTAGAAGAAGACATATAAAAAAGCAGTGAGCACGCACCCAAAACAGTTCTCACAACTTCAGAGCGTATAGTAAACTCAGAATACCATCATAAGGAGGTATACCAAAAGGACAGCAAAAGGTATCATAAGGTAGATAAATTTATACTTATAAAACAAAGTCCTCTAATGAAGGGAGACAATCAAACAAAGAGAATGGCCGGTCAAAACTAATTAAAGTAAATTTGAGAATCTGGACCTCAATCACTTTGTTGGGATTGGAAATAACTCTGGACAATAGAACAAGGCTACCACTAGTGGTATTTTATAGCTTAAGTATGCACAAACTTGAGACTTTGATTTCAAATGAACCTCACCATCATTTTGCAAAAGAAAATTTTGTAAACAAGTTCAACCAACATTCAGAAATAAAATGTAACAAACCATCAATGTTTAAACTATTAAGATTAATCTTCAACCCCATTGATGTAACATCTAGGACTCCATTATGTGATTCATGGGAATTAGCCTGGGCCTTCTTGGCCTTAATTCAGCATTTATTCATGGTGTATATAGGGTCATGGATGGTAACCAACTTGACTCCTCTGGCCTGGCTCATCTCCTCTTATCCTTGCAATTCACTCCCAAAATTAAGTCATGGGACATGACATTATTATCCAGCCTCATTGGTTCCACGCCTCCCAAGGGGCGTCAGACAGCGAAAAGTTCTTGTGAGTTGGTGGTAACTTCATGGATGCAATTATGGTGATGACTTGGGACCCGTGGCATTAGGGAAACGCTCATGGAGAGTGGTTATCAATTCCTGAGCATTGTAACAGACCAGTTCTTTCCAGTAATGGACAAAAGAATTGGGCAATATCACCCAGGTAATAGTCCACAAATTAGATAAAACCCCAGATAGTGCTCTGTAAGTCTGCATTCCACTATGATAAGGTTGAAGCCATCCTTGAATAATGGTTAGGATAATACTTAATCCTAACAATGATCCTTGACTCCAGGTGAGGGCTAATAGAGAATCCCTTAATTGACTGAGTTCAGTGTCCTGGAGAAAGGCATTCATCATGGTATATCACTCAATAAAATTAAAAATTAAAATAATTTTTATTAAGATGCTTATTGAGCCAACTGAGTAGGAACGCAGAATTGAGGAATAAAATTCTACTCAATTCTTTTTTAGTATGCAAATAATAATTTCTTAGACTTATTTAAGTCTTATAAAATTATTAGTCTGAAATAGTTGATAATTATGATTTTAAACATAGGATTAAATTATTAGATATGGTTATAAAAATATGATAATTATCAGTGATTATTGGCAATTGATAATCACTGTCAATAATCAAAATTTGGGAGGTCTATTTTTAGACCTGACAATCTTGTTTTGATTGAATTGATTTTTGATAAAAATTTGGGACCCCTTTTTATAGATTAAATTTGTATGCAAAATGAATGAATTACTCCGTTTGCTTGAAAATTACTCCATTTGGAACCCCTATAAACAGGGGTTTTTGAGGTCTGCATTTGGAGGAAATCTGAAATTATTGTTGGATCAGTTATTATGTTTTTCAGATTTCTTGAGCTCAGATTCATCAAATCCCTCGAGGTGGTACAAGGGCCTTCATTTAATATTGAATTTTGCCCCAATTTGGTGGTTTTTCTCTTGTTATTATCATTAAAATTATTGTTTTGTTTGTTACTATTAATTCTAATAATAATAATGTGATGGTCAGGAATATCCTGTACCATCACAAGCATGAGCACAATTATGATCTGGAACCCAGATATTTTCTGCAGCATCAAACTCCTTCCAAGATGCCAGGTACTCAAGCCTTCTTTTCACATGACAAGATGCCACAATCCCCTTCACCTCCCACTCTGATTCACCATCAACAAGGTATAATTCCGGTGTCTCTGGAGGAGACCCCTCAAACTGGGGAGACATAAACTCGTGGATAGTTAAAAAATTTGGAATTTGTCTAGCAGCTCCAATTGGTATTAGGCATGGCCCACCTTTATGACAATATGGTAGGGTCCTATCCTCTTTGATCCTAGCTTCTTTCACAGCTGTTTAATGGGAATATTCCTGGCGTCCAACATCTTTAGATCCCCCTCTTTATTCTCTGGGCCTACCATTCTCAACATCTAAATTCCCCTTTATAGGTCTTCAAAGCTGCTTCCAAATTGGTTTTTGCCTCCTTGTGTACTTACTTGATGAACCTGGCATAAGTCACCACGGCTTCCACCTTGGACCCACAACTGGGCTTTATGTCTGTATGATTTGCGCTTAGGCGTCAGATTTCATGTGCATAGGATATTATGCTCAAAAATATAAGGCCCTGTTATATGGAAGTAATCTTAGAAAACATGCAAAAAGAACACTTTTTGCAAGAAGCATCTTTTTCGTAAAAAACCATAAATAGCGCAATATATAGTATCTAGTGCATCCATAAGCTCAACAGCTTAATCTGATACCTTCACTTCACACTAGGGTTTCTCCAGCAACTTAGGAAAAAGATCCTCTTATCATTGGAATCTCGCTAAGATATGCCTCTTCTGCTAGCATTCATATTGGTGCATTTTATGTATATTAAGCAGCACTTCAAAGTGGTATATTAGCAAAATAAATATATAATTAAATTAAATTTATTTGGGGAAGGCTGACCATAGAATGGAAACTTCCAATATGTATCAATAACTAAGCACCAATATAAATGAGAGGCACCCCAGAGGAGCTAATGCTGCCTCCCGTTTCCAGTGGGAACGCCAATTGAAGTAGAAGGGTATTATGAGAAAAGCTTGCACAATATTGAGCACATATGAAGGAAAGGGTCTGAGGTGATGAACCATACTGTGAGCCAGGATGAGACCAACTGTCGTTGACAGGATGGCAAATATCCAAACAACCAGGCTTGAAAGTGGTCCATAAAGTGTGAATGGGATCATCGCACAGCTTCCTGGAGGATGGGAGTAGATCCTGAAATGGCGTCAAAGAAAACCATGTGCATAGTCAACATAGCGATTGCCACAAAAAAGCTCAGAGGAAAGGGCGTATAGGGGAACTCAAGGACAAGGCGAAGATGTCCTTAGATAGGCTTAAGGTCTGTGTTTGCTCCTGGATAAAGAGACGCTGAACCTCACGCTAGATCTCTTGTGAAGGCGGGCACTCTTCCAGGCGTTGGACCAAAGTCCCATATTGTTCACACACAACACATGAAGAATTGGAGGCGTTGGATCGCTCTACAGTATGGTATACCCACTTCAGGCAGCGCCACACATGGGAGAAAACCTGTGGCTGTAAAAAAAGTGGTGGAGGTAAATCCAGATGACTTTCTAAGTTTCTAGGGAGTACAGGATGTCCAACATGTTCAAATATTCCACTCTGGCCATGTATGAGACCTCCTGGGCACCAAATTGTTTAGAAAGGCTTGCACATGTACTTCATGTTTGAATTGGGGAGTAGGACGACCCCTCTGTGAAGTATGCATGCTGATGCTGGTCCTCCATTCTGCGCTCTTCATAATAAGAAGGATCTTTTAAAAAAGAGTGGGGTCCCATGCGGGCCAGCAGCATATGGGTGGGATGCCATATATGTAAGAAGAGAGTTGGGGTGGGTGGGGTTGCGGAAGCTAAGGACGCGGGCAAAGTTGGACTGTGCCACATGCAACCAGTGTTGGGTTGGGAGTAAGGGTTGGTTACTGAAGAAATCCATGTACCCTGGATCCTGGATGCCTGGTCCACGTAGTTAAGCAGGCAAATCCCCCGCTTTGGCATGGACCAAAGAGGACTTCCAGTTGCACAAGGGGAGGGCGACCTATCCAAAGCCACCATTGTAAGAGGGAATATAAAGAAGCGAAGAAAGATGGATAGAAAGTGATGGCGTGGGCCGCAAACCATACTTTTGACAGAAGCATAGTGCTGGCAAGCACTACTCTGCCTGTTAAGCTGGTCTTTTAATCACTTAATTATGTGATATTCTTTGTTATGTTAGCTAGTATGTGGTGTTCCATTATAAATTGGCGTATCCACCCGTTTCCATCCATACTCCCATGTAACGCATTGGTCCTTCAGTGGGTCTGGACACAAAAGGTAGCATGAGATGAGTGATTTGGGGTGATCGCCTGGGTAATCTAATAAGAGACTGAACAACTGGGTCCCTCTGATTGAGGGGCACCGAGGACCAGTGTGCTCAGTATCTACCAAGGAGGATGAATTTGCTTTTGAATGCGTTGAGGGCTGCATTACTAACCATGGAGTATCCCTGGATAGTGAGCTCCAATGTGCATGCATCATGGCTGCTGGACACCACAACCACACAATCATCTTTGAATGCAAGCATCTTAACTGGTGCTTGGTCTTAAAATGTATACCAGTAAGGTGCGCATTTACACTATAAAGAAGTGAGTCAAGGCTGAAGTTGTATAGAAGTAGGCTCAGAGGGTCCCCTTGACAAAGGCCCCTCTGAGGGCGAACCACAACAGTAGGGAACCTGTCCTCATACTGCCATTGTAGCTGATTAAGCGAGCATCATTGCCCAACTGATGAACCGTGGGGGGAGGTGGAACTGGTGAAGGCAGGCCCTAAGGTAATCTCAGTTGATTCAGTCATACTCTTTTTGTTGGTCTAAAAACACAAGCGCTCCTGTAGTTGTGGATTAGCATACATTAGCTATGGTGTGTATATTTTCTCAAAGTGACCTTTTGGGAATGAAGCCAAATTGCTCTGAGGATATTACCTCAGAGGCAATGACCCCTAAGTGGTTAGCAATTATTTTGGTTAATATTTTAGCCTCAGTTTTAGTGAGGAAAATAGGGCGCCAGTTTGCCAAGTCTAGTTTAGCCCCCTTCTTAAACAACGTTACCATATAAGCCTCTTGTCCCCTTGAGAGGAGACGTGTATTGAAGAGACATTTGTTCCTTAAGGCTATAATTAGGGGGTCAAATGATTAAATTTTTGTAAAAAACATAGGGATTCCTATCTGGACCTAGGCACTTCCTGTATGGTGCACTGAGAAAAGTGTACCAGAGTTAACCTCAAGTTAATAAATTCATAAGCTCCAGATATTGAGTAATGGTCCAAATGTGTTCAAAGGCAGGAAATTAATCTACTTTGTTTCAATTGACTGAGTCAGCCCTGTATAACTTGAAATAATTTTTCAAACTTCAGTTGATACCTCAGCTGGCATTTCTGCGATGAACTTGTCCAAACGCCTTACCTGTGTGCAGGCCAAGTTTTGGTGCAGGGCGGAAAATTTGCAGAAAAAATATACTAAGCATTTTTTTCCTGAAGTAGTATTCTTTGTATTATAATGGACACAAATGCGATGTTTGTGTTGTCTGATCAGAGCATTAAGATAAGCCAATATTTTGGCCCATTTATGACCCCAAGCAGGGATGTACCCTGCCCTAGGGACATTATTCTCAAGGTGTCCACCTATACCAGGGCGCGTTTAATGACTGCCAAGGCAGCCCAAGAGCATCATGACAACATGTGGCATGCTTATAAAATGCGGCTTTTTTGAATGTTGACCAGGTTGCCAGGGGATCCGCACAGAAAAGAGATTGTGAACTCCTGTGTCAATGTGGCATTGCCCATATAACTTGAAAATGTCGGTAACATGAGATTGGCTGGGTGAAGTTTACTCCATTTAGGTGCCTGTGGCACCAGACTTAACAAAGTAAATAACACTGAGACCATTCTGTGGTCCAAGAAATCTATTTGTCATTTTGAAGTGTGAGATTTAGGAGCAAAAATCAAGTGGGGAAAGAATGAAATCTATGCAGGACATAGACACCAGCTGCCCATTGTGTACAAGAGGATGTGGCATGTTGGGTAGTAATAGTGCTTGCTTGGTGTTGGTATTGAAAAGACTCAAGGTGGCTTTAATAACCTGAAATGTGATATGTCCCTGCGGTGGAGTAGGCATGGGTGGACAGCAGTCAGTAGTTGGGTTGTCCCTACAGTTTAGGTCGCTGACCACAATCGATTTGACTGGGAGGGGGAGGGAGCCATGGCCAAGATGAGTTCACATCAAACTCGCATACAGGTTGGGGTGTAGATGTTAATTACTGTGTGCACTTTGGCGTCCCAAGAAAAGGTCACAACGAGCACATGTCTATCAAGATGTGTTGTTTTTTATAAAAATTTTAAAATTGCGGTCGTCCATATCAGCACCCCACAGCGTGGTGACCAAAAGTATTGGGAGGGGAGGAGCATGGTTGCCCATGTTCCTCAGCACCTTGTGGACAGTGGGTTTCCTGAATTGCCAGTATGTCCAAAGGTAAATTATATTCTAAGAAACAATTTTTTAGCCCAGGATGGAGAGGCCTTGAGTCTTGAGATGTTCAGGGTCCCTATTTTAAAGGATATCCCCATCACTCCTAAGGAGTGATGGGAGGGCCCCTCTGTCCCTGCTGCTCCTTGCTGCCATGCAAGATCAGCCTTCTGTTTTTGTAGGTGATTGTTTGAGTATGGCGTATCATTAGGTGTATAGATACTATTTTTGAGGTTGGCTTTAGCCATAATTTGTTTCTTGGTTTGACTTTTTGCTCTTTGCAGTTTTCAAGTTACTGGGGATTTGTGGTGCACCATAAAGTATGTCCAACGATTCTTCCTCAAAAAGCTCTCCTAATTCTGGGTTGATAAACCACTTGAATTTATTTTGCATGGATCCTGTGGGTGTGTAACAAGTGCATTTTGCAGGTATGAGGGCTGGGTTCCTCCATCTGATTATATTGGAGTTTGGAATTCCACTGAAGCAGAAACTCAGCCTAACCAGCTAGAATCTGAGCAGGGGGG